>CP045904.1:1465254-1491943 GCA_013387185.1 Caligus rogercresseyi | reverse complement strand
AATTTTGAACATAGTTTAATAAAATCTTGACTCTTTTAAAATGACTATAAGGTTTTTTTAAAGAAATATTTTGATTTCTTTTATCCATTTCCTAGAGTCGTTGATAAGAAATACTATTTCAAATCTGTCCGATATATGTTTATGTTTCCAGATACAGTGCACCAAGATTCCCGACTTATCAGGATTGTTTGTGAATGAGTTGATGGAGATTGGCTCTTGACTTGATCCTTTGTTTCCTCTGGGGAAGGAAGTCTTTGGGTTGTGAGGCCTTCTGGCTCCGAAGAGGCACAAATTATACCATTGTTTCATTACGACACTGGTGGACTTTATGAGTGACGTGGATCCTACAGGTAATGAATTGTTTGGTGCTATGGATTGTACTGATGATTTAAAAAAGTTGAGTACAAAAGTTGTTTTCATTGACTTCAATAAAGCTTACTGGATCTTTGGCACCCTTTTTCTAAATATTTAATAATGAGTGACGAAAGGTTAAAAGAAAGGTAATTTATTCAATATTTAAATAATTTGTTCAGAATATATATAATACCTTCTGGATTTGCAATTAATTAATCACTAATTTATTCAATTTATAAAACCATTTGTTAATTTTAATATTCTCAGTTTCCATTTCTTAAATTATCATTTACTTATTTTAATAAATATTAGTAAAGATTTTAAACAAATCTGTTCAGTATGTTTTCTATTTTATATGAAAGCATAAGTAATCAGAACTTTGACCAAGACTTAAAGGAGTGCGATAGCCAATTGCGTTAAGGCGAGTTCAACTCTAAATGCTGGGCGCAGGTTCGAAGAGGGATGATCATTTTTGGTCAATCTCATTGATAAGATCTTATGTTCGATAGACTAATTTTAATGGTAGTATGCTTATTTATATCCAGGTCGATACAATTTTACCGAACCATATAGCACACAAAAACTCAGACCATTTGTTTTATTTTTTGAGGCAATGTTTTGGCAATAAATACACGTGGATCCATTCAATACTACCCGTGAGGATCTTGCCTACTCTTGTGACTTCACGTCAACGACAGAGCCTTCAAGGCATTTCATTAGTATACTAAGAAAAAGGAAGGGACAGCTGGCTCTCCACACATGATTTATCCGAAAAACTCCGACAAAAGCACTCTATGACGCGGACATATCTTCAATTCAGAGAGACTTTGAGTCCATTAAGGAGGAGTTGGACACTCTATGGGAAGAAATAAGAGTCTTCCTCCTGGAGAACAATTAGATCAAAGAGACTTTGAACTGAATGCCGATGAGCTCAACCGGAGAATACAGGTCAGATTTTTTTTAAGTTGAAAAGTTTTATAGTTAGTTTAAAATGAGATGTATTTTATGAGTAGGTATGTAGATTTTGTCAATTTAGCCATTGAGCTCTAGAGATAAAATAAACCTTTCTCAAAGAGCCCATAACTCGCTTCTTAAGTTAATACTTTTATTCGGATTAACTTATGCGAACGATAGTAAATTATATTATACTCGCATATTTGGCCGCCTACGGCGCCCATATGTTCGCCCTTCTGGTCCCATCACTTTGCAAATAGTTTTATTAGGTCCACCTTGACCCAAGGGTTCCATAAGTACCTTCAAAGTTCAAATTTGACCATAAATGTGGGAGGAGATAGCGTGCGGACATACAGACGGACGGACGGACAGAGATTGGTGAATTTTTATATAGATGTATTTGTTTGTAGCAAAGCCTTATAAGTAGAGTTACGTCGTAAGAACTGTCTGTGTAGCAGCTGACCCAATTAAAGTCAGGCTCAAAACATTCATAATCTATAGAGGGAGTTGTAAATAAACAATATAAACTTTAAGATCTATTAAACACACAATATTTTGTGCTTGTAGTGCTTTGGGTTGTACAAATTGCTCAGGAGCCCAAGGAATTTCTATCTTTTATTTCCCATGGAACAATCCTCCAATAAATGGAAGGTTTTATAAAGCATGTTTTGTCATAGATTCCGATTAATTTATTCTAAAAATAACATAGGAACAATAATCATTATTTTCATTTCACGTATTGTTTTGAGCCGAAATACTTTTTTCCCCAGGTGATGCTCCAATCTATTATCGTAACTCTTCTTATACGGCTCTGGTTTGTAAAAAAATAGATAACTATCATAAAAATTATTTAGTCTGTACAAAAGAAACATCAAACGGAAAGGCTGTATATAAAGAAAATATGATATCGGCATTAACACACCCACAACTCCCTTTGGGCGTTCGCTCTCTAAGGGTTGTTTTTTCCACATTCATTAGTGAGAGGCGAAAAAATTTATTAAAAATATTAAGTTTTTAAGAAGTTAAGCAACTGATCAAAATTTTAGTTTGTTATAATTGTTAAATATTAATAGCTTTGTTTTAGAGCTTTTTAATTATTCAAAAAAAAAATATCAAATCCTTTTTTTACCTTTACATTACAGAAAACGGTCAAAAAGTCGGAAGAGGAATTCAAAAAGTTGACTTATCAGCTTTCAGAGAAGAAGAAGGAAGCCATTGACATGAGGAAGATGGTATGGGATTCCTTTATGGTCAAGGGACGATCCCTAAGAGGTATATGTTTAATCCGAGGAATTGCAATCTGCTTCGATGTGGTGCAGCTCATAACATGTCTATGAACCAAATCAAACAATTATAAAAACATGCACTAAAAGTTTTATATGAAATAAGCAGAGTGACAAGTATTTTGGAAGGACAATTTTATTTTAAAAAATAACCCTGATGTTTATTTCATACCGCATCCATTTTCTTCTTTCCTCTGATTACTTCCTTTAGCAGTCAATTACTCTATCAACGGGTTATACGAATCAGCTTCCATTATGTCAAGAAGGAAATGGTCAAGGAGTCGTTTTTTTAATGCTAATCTCTTCTGGTTATTCCAATAATCTGATCAGCATAATTACATTGCTGAATTTAGCAAAAATAACGACGATGAGATATGTAGAATAAAAGTTCTTCTTGGACAACAATTCCTTTTGTTGAAACAAGGATTAAGATGTTGCAAAATAAAGTCACTGGACAACGTCTTTTTCCACTTTTTGTTGAATACAAATGGCACATTGTGTACTATAAAGCGATAGTAATAATTGATTTTTTACGACTTTTTTGTTTAGGCGGCTTATTAAAGAATTTCAATTTTTTCTCTATACCTACAACAGTAATAATTATTACAGTTATCATAGAGGACGACGGTCTTCCACCAATCTGATTTACAAGTTTAAATTATATTTAGCCACTTTATTTCCTCTCCAGCTATATCACAGCTTCGTTTCTGCGCATTTCAGGGATCGAGAATCCAATCATTGTGGGGAACTATCCCCTAATGGAGCGCTCAAAGGAAGAAATCATTAAGCTAGAAAGAGTTAATCGGGAGCGTGAAGTCGCAAGGGAACTTGAGGCACTCACTGAGGATCTCCAATATCGATGGGTCTTTAAGGGTAGCGAAGCCAGCAAACCACTTCGGAATCCCCACCTCCTCCGCAATGGACCTCAGAGATTACACAAAGTAAAGCTCTAAATCATTCATCACTACCGATAGCTCAACACCAATTTGTTATGTATGGAAATCGATGGAAAGGGAGTAAAAATATCCTTGTCCGATTATTTTGAACAATCTCCATATATGGGCTTGTACAGTACCTACATTTTTTCTATGACGTCAGTTAAGAAGGTGATTAATATGATCACTTCTCTATATAAATAATTATTGCGACTAATGTCAATAGATATAAAATATTCGATCATTGGACTAAATGACTACTCGCTTTGTCGACAGACGAAATCGTAATCTAATTTATATCTGACGTCATGGCAAATAGAGATATACGTTATAACAGTATTTTCCTTTTATTTATATAACAAATAATATTATTTCAATAGGAGTAACTCTTGAATCTAACGAAATATTTTATTTTTATTAATTAAGGTATTAAATTAAAACAAAGAGTAAACAAATGTCAACAACGAAAGATACATTTGAACAACTTCAACTATTAATAATTTATTATACATCAGGTAAACATACAACTAAAATAGCTATTAGTCTGGATCGATCATGATCCATATTTTTAAAGTGTTATAATTCAATCTGAACCTCAAAAGTGTTTATTTTCTCTTTATATATATTGATCGATATCAAGATAAAATTAATATCAATATGACAAAAAGTGGTATGCTTAATATATAATTTCGAATAAGTTAAGTTGTTCAATAAGCTGTGGGAGAATAATTGATACTGGAATTAAAAGTATTTTTAACAATATAATCTGTAAATAATCTTGTTAAATAAAGCTATACGTTTGACTAAGAGGCAAATTTAGAAGCAATAAAAAGTAATTCATTGACAATGGATACCCAAAATTACATTTCAACAGCTGTAATCATGAAGAAATCAAAATAGACAAACATTTTTTAATTTTTTACTGAATATTTGAGCAAATAGTTACCAAATCTGAGCATAGCAAAAACTGGATAAAAAGTAATCAATAATTTGATGCTAGGCACAAATTTGTATCGTTATAATATCCATGAATTAAGATCGTCAACTTCTTTCAGGAGGAGATAAAAATACCAGCAATAATGCTAATAATAATACATCAAACGGCCTTTCAACGAATAGAGTGAAAGACAAACTCATCGTCCGATGAAGCCTCTCTGCGAGCTTGAATGCATGTATGCCATCGACATGAAAAACTAGACATTAGCCAGAAGAGGACGAACCATGCTCGAGCAGAGATTCGACAAGTGGCTGCAAAGGAGCTACGGAATAAAAAGTTTGAAAGCCTCGTTTATTTGAAGAGCCAGAGCCTTCTAGAAAAAGGTAAGTACATACATACCGTTTAGAATACAGTTATTACCTCCGCCGAAGGAGGTATTGTTTTCACTGGCGTTTGTTGGTTTGTTTGTCAGCAGGATAACTCAAAAGTACTGAACGGATTCAAATGAAACTTTGTGGAGTTGTTGGAAATGCTAAAGAACAAGTGATTAAATTTTGGCATCTCTAGGTGCTTTTTAATATGCAAAATGAGCAAAATACTACTAATAATAATAATGAATGGGGTCTCTATTCAGGGAGTAGGAAAGAACAAACGCTAAAAAAATTCATTGACGTATTATGTTCATATATCAGCTCAGGACTATGTTAAGTGACGTAGCTAAACTTCTTCCTCTTCCCGTCTCTGAGTGCTTTTTAATATGCAATATGAGCTAACAGAGAGGAAACAATGATTAGAGATAGAAATCGGGCGTGTGAAAGTGTAATTATATATGCTTTTAATATTGTAATATTTAGGATTTTGTGATGATAATTCGTCCTTGTCATCACCGAGTAGTGGGGAGGAAGGTATCAACTCAGTTGACTCCCTACGTCTGGAAACTGAAGAGGAGAGCAAATTTCGATTCTTTGGAAGCTCTAGTCATCGACTCATCAATTTAGATGATACTCATATCATTCATCAATTTCATATAACGTCCAGACGACAAGCATACCAACAGATGGTGCTTTTAAATGTAAGACTATTTATGGACTTAATGCTTGTATAATATCTTTAATCATGAAACTAAAATGTACTTACTATTTATATTTAAACTAAATATATAGGTTGCAACTGGTATTATCACCGCAGTTTTATTTTACGACGTAACCGAAGAGATATCAAATATCGAAACTTACCTACTCCATAAGAGAAAGTGAGAATGTCAACAAGTGTTTTATAGCCCTGTGATTCTGATAATTTATTTACGATACAAATCATCAGTATCGGGAGCAGAAATCTACCTCCGGTAGTAACGTTACTTAATAACTGAAAATATTGAAATTATTACTATATCCTGCGATAGTTTATAATCCAAAAAGGGATTTATAATGTAAATATTTTTATTTTAGTCACAAGTTCAAAATTACCTGATGTTGTACCCTTTATATTTGAAAACATTTGATTCCAACTCGTCCGTCGCTCTTAGTTGTGTGCAAGCTGTATTTACTAACATCTCTATTATCGATTTTGAAATAATTAATGAACATTTGAAACCACAAAGTAACTGATTAAAGAAAAACCGAATCTATGTTTAATACGATCAAATTATTAATGGTTCCATGAGCGGCATAATCTAATACCGGATATTTCGTCGAAAATGTCAATTCTTAATATTCTTTCCACTATACAATCAATTAAGGTACTAGGTGTAGATTAAAATTAATGTACACAGGATGACAAAATAATTTTTATTGCTTATATCGCATAGCATAAAAAATCCCACAAAATCTTCCAATTTTTTTTTTTATATTTTGCATTATAAAAGACGATTTTTAGTATAGAATAGTCTTTATCTAGGTAATGTGAAAGTCCTTTAATACCACAATATATTTCAATGCATTTTATTACCACAATTAACGTAATATTTTCAGGATCTTACCCGTCGATTAAAACAGTGCTTCAATGAGAAATTTGATGAGCTATTTATGCTCAAAGGAGAAATTTTCAACTCAATACAAGGTGAATATGAAAGAAACGACTTTATTTTAAGTTATAAGTTTAATATTTATTAATGAAACTGTTATACTTTTATAGGGTACAATAAATTAAAAGTTAGGTATTAAAAAAGAAACAAAAAAATGACGGCACTCTTCTATATTTTCAAATAATAAAAAATGATAGATGAGGTTATACAAAGGATAAAAATAGTTGAGCATCAAACTATTTCTTTATTTAACACCATTGTTGCAAATGGAGGAACTTAATATCACTTCTTGAGATAGAGCCTTGCAAGACAGTCCACGACACTAAACCGTCACAAGGATCACCACAGATGATAATTGACTCACTAACGTCATAGGTTGTCTATTCCCTCATCAGTTCGCATAAACCAACAAGAGGTACGGAGTGATAGGCTATCAGAACATATTGTAGACATTCTGTAAGCACGTGTATACCTATTTGGAGTCTTATCTGTCCTTTCAGAATGAAATCTGATTCAGCTAGGGCTGGGTGGAGCTAAGGCAGATCAGGGTAGTCATGTAGGTCAGGTCAAACTAGTTATTAGCCCTTATTGGGAATCCGATGACGAAAATATAATTATCCTGACGGGGCTCACCTAAAAACCTAATGTTCTAAGACCGCAGTTGACCTCAAGACCATGATAGATTATTTATAAAGACAGCCAGGAAAATTTCAAGAGCCTCAAAGTAATGCACTTAAAGGATATTCTCTTGATGTGGGACCACGCCCATCCTCAAGCTTCCGTTTAAACAAGAAGTGTATGACTCAATGAGACGTGAAACCGGCCAAACAGAGCCCAAGAGTCCAAATTTGAGCATATGAGTTGAAACCTATACTTTGGAATGGAAGGTTTTGTGGACATGAGGAAAATAAATATGCCGAGCAGCAGGCGATGAAAAGGATTAGCCAAGTTTCAAATAACTTAAGACACTCTTGGAGCACTATAAAGAAGTAATTTTTAAGTTTTAAAAGGTTTTCATGAATTTCATACAAATCCGTTTGCTTTTTCGTGTCAAGCTCATTATGTACATATAACTGAATGTCTTATAAGATAATTATCTTTGAACATTATATTTTATATATATAATATATATATATGTATATATATAATGAAAGATAGAGTCAAAATATAAGTGAATCTATTAGTCAAAGGAATGTCACTTACAATACTCAGTACGTCTTTCCAGCTTTCTGTATCTTTTGTAATTATGCACTTGAGAAATATTTTGTCAAAGTCAAAGCTATTGTAAAATAGCAATATGTTTCAAAAACCTGAATCATAAAGTATCGCGAGAAAATTGTTTATTTACGACGAGTAATTTTAATACACTTTTATTACTTCTTTATTTTGTATTTTTAATTCTTTTTTATTCCAATTACAGAGAGTAGAGAGAGACTGCGAGTCGTTCTAAAGGAACTTGGTCGGCCCGATGACTTTGACAAAAGTCGAGAATCCATTTCGCATGGCTTCCTGATGAAAAACCGGAAATGATCATGCCAACATATTCCAAGGAAGAGTATGCACATACATAGGCGTAGGAGACAGGGGGGCAACTGCCCCCAAAAATTCGGGTGAGTTCTCAAATTCGGGCAATTGGTTGAGGTATTCGGGCATTTAAGTTGAAGAAAGAATATGAAATCATGAAAGCAACCAGATTTTGAATTATAACTAAATTAATATAATGTAATGAATAGTATGTAATTACTATTAAAAACATTAATCTACATAGCTTTCTTCATTCGATGATTTTTTTCATTAATTTAACAGCTCTGTTAAAATTCGGGCAAATTGATGCTGCCCCCCCCCCAAACCAAACATCTCCCCTACGCTTATGTGCACATATGTCCCTTCAAGTTTGTTTACGAGACAATATCACTTGAGTTCACAAATCAAAGTCAATAAGCAATTAGTGGATATCCTCAAAAAGCAGCCGTGGTTTGAAATTGGTTTTCGCATAAAACAGAAAGCATAAGTTACTTTCGATTATGGAATTCGTAAATGAGAAGAAAAAACATCAACAGCTTTATATAACATATGTGAATATTTCTATAATTATCTGAAAGCCTTTACATATTATTCCTGACTATTTTTCTACTTAAGCAACGGTATTAACCCGGTGTTTAATTTATAACGGAGAGAGGATATGAAAAGTATCATCGATATCATGTACGATTAATGTTGTCTTGAGTAATTAAGCACAAAATGAGTAATAAATTAACGGAAACCCCATCGCTTATAAAAATGTTAAGGGAGAGCATACAATTTGTGTTATGAAAACAATCTAGATTGACAGAATTCAATAAGTTATTCGGCAATTGAACATTATAAAAATTGAAATATATGCTATTGGCCTTAATAATAAAGAAAAGTTCGATCTGCAATAACGTGACTTTAAATCGTCACGGTAAATATATCGTACGCCAAGTAAGGAGTTTCTTTTTAAAACATAGGAATTATTAATATAATATTGCTTCACCGCAGTCTTTATTGACAAATATACTTCCTTAGTTTGCTGATAGCAGTTTGATATGATTTGTTGAGTAGAAGAAGACTAAATAAAAGCCGGAAATAAGTTGGGGACAAGGTACATTGAAAGTCAAGGGTTGTCTAAGAGCGTTGACTTTTCTCTTGTCGGACTGGCATCAATAAAAACCACCATCAAGGGGGAAGAATAGCATTACAATATACTTTTGATGACGCCCAAATATTAAAATAAAGTTTCACTATCTATAAAACATGAGTTCAACAATCTAACGTCATCAAATAGACTTACAAACGTGTATCCTATATTTATATCTTGGTTAATAAGCAATTAATTCATACCAAAAATCATATTCCAAAAATAAGAATGTTTTCATAAATATTCTCGAAAAAACTCCGAAATAATCATTATTTTTCGGTCGACAAATACTATTTTCTTTTATTTGAATGACTTATCGACAGAAAAGGACTCTATTTATCAACAGTGATTCGAACCTGCACCCCCAACATTGAGAGTTGATTTTTTTTTACCTATATGATTCTATATACCTAATTGCATTCGTGTGGATATAAATAAACATTATAGCGTTAAAAGTAGTCTATCGAACCTAGGATCTTATCAATGAGGTAGACCAAAAATGACTATCCCCTCTCGGGATTCGAACCTGCGCCCCCAACATTGAGAGTTGAACACTTTTTTTTGCCTATTTGGTTCGATAGAATTGCATCCTTGTGGATATAAATAAGCATTAAAATTAGTCACTCGAACCTAGGATCTTACCAATGTTGTAGACCAAAAGTAACCATCCCCTCTCGGGATTCGAACCTGCGCCCACAACATAATATTTTTATTATTTTTATTACAAATCTATCCAAGGACACATTCAGCTCCCCACAAGGTATCGAAAGTGTGCCCCTCGAAGAAGATTGGGAATTCGACGTTGAAAAGGAAATCCTTCCACCGGCCTTTATGGTAAGTACTTTCAATCAAATATACTATCATGGAGATATAACGACATAGAGAGTTTATTGGATTCTTCAAAGGAATACGTTTTTGTGACCTAATTAAACAAATACATATTTCTATCTTTATGATCCGCTTACGATGAAAATTAAAGGCGACAGCTCATCAACGATGTTTCTCTACTATTGAATAAGCTCTATATTTCTTTATATCTCTATGAATACTATTAACTCAATGTGTCATTTTATAAATATTTTGAAAAAAACTTTGTTTCAGAGGGAAAACCCGAAAAGTCATTTACGCAAGCGGAATACAGTCTCATGAAACAATACAAGGTAAGCTGTATATCTATATTTGAACTAGGTCCTGGTCATTCCTCTATTATATTATATGATTGCAATATCAAAAAATGTCTGCGTTCTACTATTGGTTACTAAAAACATCATTTTGCTATTCACTGTATCCTATATTTTCACTTTAACGTTGAATAACTATATTTTGGGATATATATATATATTTATTTTTGATATACATATACAGGAGTAATCTTAATTGACCATTGCATAAAAAAATACCTCTTTGATAGCTGATTGCCAGTGACGTGGGATGAGCAATGGGACATAAGACATTGACATCATCAGGTAGACTTACAAACGTGAACCCTACATTGAGATATAGAGAGCTTATTCCCTTCAATAGCAAAGAAACATCGTTCAGCTGTATTCTATACCCAAGTTAAGCAAAGTAATATATATTACGTTGTTTTTTTTTGATAGTCCGCAGACTATAAGCATTTATTTTTCATTTCAAAACAAACACAGAAAAACAATATATAAAACATTCAAGGACATAAGATTGAAAACATAAGTAACAAAAAATTAAAATATGTTAAAACACGTACTAAAAACAATTATGCTTTAAGATTTTTTAACATTTAGAATAGTTTTTTGTAATATTATCACTGAATCACATAAACTTCTTTTTTTGCTTTTATTGCATAAATAAAAAACTGTGTTTTTGTAATAATTGCGTTGATATGGTCCGCCTCTTCTCCCACGTAGAATGATATGAAGTCGTTCTTGGAGGTTGTAATTTTCCAGTGGCTTTTAATTATTCCTATCGTTTCTCATAAAACTTGAGGAGTTTTCTACAAGACCATAGAAGGTGTTTCGAAGTTTCGGGTTCCTCTCTGCAGAAATAACAGTTTTTTCCTTCTCCACTACCGAAGTGTTTCCCAACTTGGAGTGTTCCGCTGAGGACCCTGTACTTGAACCATTTTCTGCAGAGGTCAAAAGAGGGTTTTTAAAGGCTTTAATGCATAATTTAATGTCTCTATCTATCTCCCTCCTGGAGAGGTAATTTAAGAAGGGCGAAAGAGTAGTCTTCGTTCCGCATCTTCTCAAGACTTGTGGGGCCACATTGGAAAAAATTATCCTAAAGGGAGTGACAGGTCTATTTTTAAACTTTGGTGGTCCTTGAATGTGTTTTATTCTATGGAAGAGCATCTTCCCTAAAAGGCTGTTTTCAAATTCCATGTCCCCCAAACACGACAACCCTTGGAACGTTGAAAGGTCCTTCCTTAAAGAGGATATTGCATCCATTGCAGGCATTTGCCACCCAAGGTATTCCTCAAACTTAACAATAAGTGGTGTTGCTGCTTCACTCATTTCCTTTAGAAGAGGACACATGAGTGAGGATTTTCTTAAAATTTGAAAATAACCCTTATGGAGGTCTTTTTTTAAGTCTTCTTTTTGGGAGATCAGATATTGTTTTATCATTTCTGCCCAATCCTCTGTACAATCTTTTAACCTTGTAAACCATCATGAGTTCATGTTTCTCCACATAGACGAAAAATCAAGAACACCAAGACAACCATATCCGTGAGGATTATGTAGTCTTTTGTGAGAGAGGTTCTCGTACTTGGAGAGAAGGAAATATTTTTCCTTTAGGGAGTTAACCGTGTCACAGGTTATATGGTCGTAAGGAGTGACCTTAAGAAGATGAATTACTTTATAAGTAATATATATTACGTCATCATAAGCTGATCATAGAGATATAAATATTTGTTTATATTGGGCACAAAAACGTATTCCTCTGAAGAATCCAATGAGCCCTCTATGTCTTTATATCTCTATGGAACCCTACAGTAAAGCTGTTCAATCCTGGTCCTGTAAATTTGACTGATGACGACTCATCTACGTCACAGCTGGATATTTAAGGACCTACTTCCTTTTGACTCCAACTTATGGAGCATTTTGCTTACTTTATAGTACAAATAATAGTCTTACAATTCAATACTTCATATATATGATTTTTATAGTTCGACACGAACTTGTTGCCCAATAAATTGTTGATTGTCGATCTTTCGTATTCTTAATCTTTGTTTTCGAGTATAAATATATTGACCTATATCCGATATATTGACCAATTTTCTATTCCAGGCACTATTTTTGTTGTATATATATATATATATATATATATATACATATATATATATATATATATATAATATTGGTATTATTGACATCACTCTCAATAAAATCAAAGCGATCAGGCTCTAATCCTAAGGATAATAATACCTTCCCTTACCAGACAATAGCAGACGAGCAACGGAACCGCAAAATAATCCGAACCCGGGAATTGGAGGTGGAAGAGGTTCACCTGAGTCAAAACATTGAGGATTACATTCGAGGCTTTAATCAACGGCTAAAGGCCCTCTACCTTCAAAAACTAGAGTTCCACAAATGTATCCTTACGGAAGAGATGAAAATGATTAATCTGCGTACTCATATGGATTTATATGAGAGTCTCTACATGAAGAGGAGCTCCGTTTTGTAAGTCATTGCTAAATGAACAGGGATGTGAGGTATTATGTGTCTTTAAACTTAAATAGCGTCCATTGATCTGTCATGATCAGTTAAATAGCTTTTAGCTCTCTAATTATAACGTATATGCTGTTAATATCCTTTCATTTTATAGAAGAGACCTTCGTAAGACTCTAAGCCAAAGAGACGAGACCGTTACGGAGTTTGTTCAAAGTAAAGTCATCCTTGCTGAGCTAAAGGAGGAATACGAGGGACTCAAACATCAGGATAAGACTCTTGAAAAGGGATTTAAAAAGGAATTCCCTGGCTTGAACTTTAATCAACTGGAGGCCCTTTTAAAGGCTTATAGGTTAGTCAATGAAATGAAAATGAATACAAGATTAAATTTGGGGTTTCCCTTCTCCTTTTTTTCATTATAGAAAGCGTCCCAAGGGAGTGGCGGGAATTTCAAAGTCTCTCAAGGCCTTTGGAAGGAAAGGAGAGCAGGCCAACAGTAAGGAATTGAAGGCGAAATCGATTTCTTCTGCGTTGGAAAGGGTAAGTGTTTTGTGATTGATGAATGAGTGTATTAATACAGATGCTTGATGGTGGTTCTCGCAGATTCAACAATAAAAAATGTATATTCAGTTTTCTTTCCATATCAACGTTTTATCGTCCAGGGGATGGTCCATTGATCATCAAGGAGGATGAAACAGTATTACCATTTCTTTTTTCTGTTAGTATAATGACTTGCTTTACTAATTGCCCATACGTTTATTATACAAAGCTTTTGAGGAAATCCTATGATGATTGAAGCTTTAATACAGGGATTAAAGCATAATTAATATTTCCTTCTATCCTTCAGTCTTACCTCATTATTTCATCTCTCCAAACGAAGATAATTATTGATTTACTTAGCATTTTCCTCTATCACTGAGGGCGTTATTCCAACTAGTAAGTCTTGTCACGAGCACATTATTTTTTAATATTCAAATATACAGACCACTTATTTCATCCTTTTGAGTAATTGTGGGCACTCAAAGCCTTCGCTGTTCGTATACTCATTCATTTAACTGTAGCTTTCAGCTTTAATGATTCAAAGCCTACTTTACAAAATAGATAAAACTCCGTTAACTATAGACTATTATTTTTTTAAATTCTCATTATATTCTTCATAGATACGTAAAGTATATTGATGCAATGTTTTTTTTCATAGTTAAAATAATTTGATTCTGTTTCTGCAAAGAAGAATACAGTGTAAAAAATACACTAAAAACATATGGATAACATAAGAAATAAAATAAAATCTGGACTGTTACGTAAAAAAACATCAATGAACATTATACTCCAAAATTACTGTCCAGATAAAGAACCATATATATATAGCAAAAGTTGATAAAACTAATTTCTATTCAATACAAAACGGTGATGCATTCTTAAAATCCTTCTGATGTCGTTCCATTAGGATTTTGAGCTGTGTGGATAATTTTAATGAGGTCTTCAGCCCATTTACAAGTTGACGCTCCCAAATCAGGAATTTTGAGCTCAAAAGCAGAGTGACGTGCAGCAGCACCAATGAGGATAGGTCTTATACCTTTTTCTAGAATGTACTTGTTAGTTGTAAGTTTTTGTGCAAAAAGAGATTTGACATTTTGTATTGCGGATTCAATTGCTTTCTGACTGGGGGGGTGATTTCTTCTTAAGATTAAAGACACCAAAAAGAACACAGGCTTTTAAAATATTTGAGGAATTGTCTTCATTTTCACAAACGTTAAGTTTTACGAAAAGCTTAAACACCTTTAGGATTGGACAATCTACGAATGCATGGAAGATATTGTTTAATAAAAACCCACAATTCATGCAAGGAAGCTGAAATTTGAGGATTTGTCCTGTAAATTGATGGGGTTAAAAACTTTAAATATTATCAATTTACATTCAAAAGGAAAAAAATCCAAAATAAGTATTATATAGCTTAATCAAAGAGCCAATCTTGAAAAGCAAGCCTCAGATTCGGCTCCTTAATATTAAAATGTCTTAAGCTATTAATCCTCCATTAAAATTTGATGCACATATTTCTGTGAATCATAGATAGACTAAAAATCCTACAATATTTTCTTTATTTTCTTATTAGATGAGTAATATGTTTCGAGGAACCGTGATTAAGAAGACTTCAAACTCCAAGACAACGACTGCCCTAACACTTAGCCTAGATGAGTTGGATCGCCCCTCGAATTGCCCAGATTCCGTGGATAGTGAGTCCTGGAAAACCATGTGCTCCCTGCGACGAAAGCGGATCAATCTCGAGGGCAAAACGGCTGCTCTGGAGACGCTCACCTACGAAACAGAGGCCGTGGTTCAGAACCGAGAGGAGCTGGCCAAGGATGCAGAGATCAGAGCAGAGAAAGCCGTTAAGTTTGTCGAGGAATGGCGTCGAGCCCGAGATTGGGAGTTGAATAATATGCCAATTTTGATGGATTTGCCCCTTGGACAAATCCAGAGCCTCATAGATTCCTCAGGACCCATAGATCCAAAGGTGATCCTCATATCCGAAGAACTCATTGATAAGTTGAATGCTGAGCTCAAGTCCCTTCAAGAGCTGGAATCTGCGGCAGCAAGCGAGACGCTTGCCCTAGATACATCGATTAGTCAACTTAAATGGGAAAAGGAGAAACTGGATCTTCAAATTGATCGATTGGACATGACGCGAAGGCAGATACGTAATACTAAAGTATGTTGGATAAATATATACATACAATATCTGCATTGGGGTTTTTCTTTCTTTCTCAAAAGCAGAGTTATTTTTTTTCCTCCTAAGCTCACTTAACAATGTATTTATAAATATTTGAGAGATCAAATAGTGTTATACGAATTACTTACACATCGAATCATAATTAGAGTTGTAATTATTCCATAATACATTAAAAACAAAACTATAAAACAAAATACAGCTCCAAATGTACTTGGTACAAAAAAAATCTACATTGTCAAAAAAGCCCATGGAATTAATCGAATATCACTTTCAAACTCCTTATTAACAATTTCTTCAATGTTTCAACTTTTTCATATTTACAAATACTGAATTTATGTTCCTTCGATGTAAGAGCAGATTTATGATGACGTTTCACCCTTCAATAATGTTGACATCACAATAAATACCAATGGGTTCTGCAATAACTTATTTTCAACTTGTAATAAGAAAAAAATTTATCGTCGGATAAACTTTTTTTAAATTTACGGTAAGCAATTATTTGCCATAGACTATAAAATTCAGTACCCAGCAGCATGTGATAAACGTTAAACGATAATAATAAAAACTTCTTGTTTTTTTCTTCCAAGTTGACCAAAATAGAAAGACGGAAGTTAGTCGCCATACAGGCCCCAACCACTGAAAACGGTCACTTAAGACGGACCCCCTCGGAAGAAATGTTAAAGATGGAGGAGATCAACAGTGCAAAGATCAAGTATACGAGTCCAAAATAAAACGACTCCAAATGGCTCAAGTCAAGGCTATGGAAAGCAAGGCTCTTGTAGAGCGCCGGGATGAATGCATTAAGTTGAGGTTTGAAGATATAAAACAAATTAATGCCTTCTTAATGTCAAATCAAGCCAACGAAGAATCTATAGGGATGCTTGAGCTTCCTAATAGGTAAGTAATAATATCAAGGTTTATATACATTAGGTCTGAGCAACTGCTGAAAAAATGAAATTGTAATGACGTCATGATTCCAAATGTAAACAAAGAAAAAAATATTTTGTTTGTACATAGTACAACTATATTTCTATCAAAATTTAAATACATAAATAGTAAATTTGTCTAAACATTTACTAATGGGTCACATATATCAAAAATACTTTGGGGGGCAAATTTAGCAGATCGAAATTTGTATATTTAAAACTGTACTTTTGCTGTTATGAAATAAATTTTGTTTTGATCCACAAAAGAAGATACATTGGTTTTTTACATCTTGGTTTTAATATTTAATTAAAATCCATGTAAAAAAAGACATATGTCCTAAAATCCTGACTACAACCAAACACTCGATTATATACATTAGGTCTGAGCAATTGTTGACTTAAAAACTTAAGCTGTAAGGGGGTAATGACTTATAATGTTAACAAACAATATACATGTTTATTTAATATACTTGGTACTTTACCAAAAACAAAAAGACAAAAATTATTTCTTAATTTATGGCGGAATATTAAGTATTAAAATTATTATAATAATGATTGACCTTAAGACTAGATGGATTGATATGACTTTTTTAGCCAATATATATATATATATATATATAAGTTATAAATATAAGAAAATGAAAATAATATTTCTTATAATTTTTGCAAATAAGTCTTTCCAAAATGTGCAAATTATACCATTGATGCTAAATTAGTATTGAGTTGTTTTCATATTATACATCACAAAAAAATCACGTTGTTAAAAGGTAATTACTAATTATGTTAAGACAATAGAAAGGTATATTAAGAAAAAAAATTCATCCAATTTCACTTTTTGCTAGCCGGTGATTTTTAATGACGTCACACGGGCAAAGCGGGAAAACATCATTTTTAAATGATGCTATTCTTCCCGCTTACATCATCAAAAATATATTGCTACAATAAATTTTTGAATGGCGTAAAAATAATTAGATTTATGATATTCAATTTTAAATGAAAACAAGAATAAATATACCTTGTGGGTTTTATATACTGTATATATATATATATATGGTAACAGTAGAATTTCTTGGCTTTATTTGAACTGGAGACGTTATGGCGGCAGACAAGCTTTTATTCCTTTGGATATTTTTTGATTGAGCCTTCAAATACAGACTTGGGCCTAATATACATACATAATATTTTAATCATTAAGTAATTTTTAAGATTTTTTTTTCAGAGATTCCCTTTTATCATCTCAAAGAAAACGATTGACGGACCTCATCAAGACACAGAATACTCAGCTGCACCGGGTAGACAAGGAACTTAAGCCTTTTATGTACAATTCCAAGCCGCAAATAAAATGACCATCATGTACTTTGATGATGACCTGAGTTGTTCTTTCATGTGTCTAAGTATAGAAGATCGATAACCTGGATATTTTGAGCTCACATTGGCCTTTGGGGAGTAATACAACCTATCGTTAGTGTTCATTTAGCCAGGGACAGCAACAGTGGAGTAAATGAGTGAATCAATGACGAATTTTAAAAAATGAGGGATATCTTCCTAAAAATTATTATTATAAAGAAATTTTATCTTTGATATAAAAGGAATAATTCCTCGACTCATGCCATTCTCTAAAGAAAAAATGGTAATATTTGTTGGGAATACATAGCAAAATGTGAGGCTGTGGGCAATTTAATATTTTGTATGCAGACTATTTCAAGTTTTTGATAAAGCCTATGGCTCGAAAGACGATTCTTATCCCCAGATTAATAAGTATAGAAGGAAAGAGAGTTAGGTTTTTTTTTTTTTGCCTTTTTAGTTCGATAGAATTGCAGCTTCCGACTGGATAAAAATATGTATTAATGTGTGTTGATTAGTACGAGTATATCGAACCTAGGATCTTTTCAATGAAGTTGATCAACATGGACCTTTCCTTCTCGGGACTTGGGCTCTCAACATTGAGAGTTGAAATCGCCTCAACACAATAGGCGTTCCCACATTTAATTTTTGTTTGTTTGTTGACGTAAATAAAAGAAGGGGAGAAGATCGTGATGTTACAAGAACTACAAAAACACGGATGAATGGAGGAGTCCTTGTGACACATAAGGACTATTTCGAATGTCAGCGGACTAAGACAGAAGGAGAAAAACGCTTTTTGTCTATTTGTTCTTCGTGTAATTTCTTTCCTTCTAGGCTTTGTCCCCCATATTTGTTCAGCGAAAGTATCATACTCCTGTATTTTTATCTCCTAATCCCTAGACACACATAATGATCCAAGGAAATCGTTGATTTTAGGCTGATGGAAGGACGTGTTAAGGACATAAACTTAGTATAAATATTAGAATATAGCTTTTTGGATGGTTTAACCGGTGCATCTTATTGTAGAGACAAGCCTGATCAAGGTCTCAGACCTTGAGCCTGATATGGTAGAGGTTCTTTTTAGAGATAAATTCCACCCTTGTTCAATTCGAACGCTTTCTTTGCATTGACTTACTATTTACAACATCCTCAAATGCTTCATTATACCTTATTGATCCCTCACTTTTGAGTCGACAATCCGAAGATACGTTGTTACTTGTTAGCAAAGAGCATAGAAGTCTAGCTTCAGGCAAGCGCTATTGGTTAATTATGTTAAACAACGACCACTTGAGGGCGCTCCTATTTACAGAAAGATAAATATATAAAACAACTAAGAATTAGTTCATGATCCCTGGAGGTTGGGAGATGTAAATACCTAAATTTATTCCGTATTAATTAATATACATCTTATATAAAAAAAATTGTGATTTAAAAAAATTAAAAAATTCCTTGAATAAATTGGATATCAGTAATACTAAGCGTGGAATGAATTTTTTTGTTTAATATATATATATATATATATGATGAATGATAAATAATAAGTATCAAGAAATAAACAAAAGCTCTATTGTAATAGTAATCCTCGACCGCATGACGGCGCCACCATCACCATTCGCCACAAAATCTTGTAGCTGGGTCTCTAGTTATATATACTCTTTGCTTGTTAGTTGGGGGAACACTGCTTGAACAAGCATTATGGGAAATTATGTTCAACTATCTTCATCATTTAGGTTGTAACTTCAATCATTGTATCGCCCCCCACATTATGCCCATTGACTTTTCTTCATTTGTCACTGCTTTTATAACATATTATTCACCATAGTGATTATGCACTTTCTTCCATTATTTGGACTTGAGAAAATCCCTCAAATCTCACAGCATCATGAGCCAATTTTGTATACACATCATATCGATGAGTACACATGCTTCTAGCGTGTATTAATTTCTTGTTGATTGCTCTATTCCATTGATGGTTTCTTTGGTTATATTAGTAAAGTATTAAAAAGTCGAGATGTAAGTCAAAACATCGAGCAAAATTTATTTGTGAGTAACGTACAACTAATGGCTTATCTAGTATAAGTTATGTCCAAATAGTGTTTTTGGCCACCATAATATTAACTGTTCAAAGAATCCATATTTTTCGTGTGCTAAACTCTAGTAGCTTAGCTCGCTGCTTTGTCAACTTTCATTGATGAACAAATATTGAAATAAGTTATAATGAACAAGTATTATATATATTTCAATAGTAACACATGGTAAATATAATAATTTTCAGTGTTCAACAAGAAAGGAGTTAAAATGAGATAAAATGATGTCCTATATATTATATACATAATATATATATATGCTAATTCTTACTGGAACAATATAAAATCACATTGTTGAGTCACATTACGAAAAATAAAAATATTTATATAAATAAATAATCATTTCTTTTTAAATAAGTTATATAAAACTCTCTTTAAAAATAAAGAATCGCCAGACTCTTATAATATAATTCAGATATAAAATACAAAACAATGCAATATTTTGTACGGACATCCAATAAATACTTAAAATGGCCTTCATTTCACACATCTATGTTCCACTTTGAATATCCTCATTTACTTCCAGCAGCCGCTTGAGACGGGGATGTTCCTGAAGGGTCTTTCCAACCTTGCGTCGGCGAACCAGCATGACGCCATCGGGCTCGTCCATCATTTTAAGGATTTGTGCTTGATCCGAGGCATCCAAAGGCGTCACGGATATATCTCGAACGGCACGGAACTTTCCTATTAAGAAAGAGGAGGAATGTGTTTTAGGAAATAGAAAGTAAAGTGCGATATCAAAGGAATACAAAAAAAAACTCACAGAAAAAAAAATCCATTGGTAACAATGTTACTTTCTTTTTTTTCTACGTCCGATGATCCGAGTGATTAGCAATTTTTAGAAAGAAATGATAAAACAAAAATACACATTCTAAGTATGAGTAGTTTTAAAAATCATAATAGCATGTGGATGTTGGAGGATTTCATTTAAAAGAAGCACAAGTGATATGGTTCGAGGCCCATGAGATGAAAGAAAATCAACCCTACCAATATAGGTCGTAAAGAGAAAGAACAGACGGCACTTTTCAAGAATATCGTTCAGAGGGTTGAGGTTGCGTGATAATTTTAAAGTTTCAATTACAAAAGCTATCGCTATAAAAAATAAGAGGAGAAAAGAAGCAAGAAAGAGGCTCTCGTTAAATAAGAACATTAAATAAGAAATGTTATTTGCTTAATAAAGGATAATGATAGAAAGGGTTCCCAACCAAGTAGTAGTGTACACATTATAATGAATGGGTACAGTAGAAATAAGATTATAGTTAATTAAGTAGGAATATGTGACTCATCATTGATGAGCAGGCTTGTTGATCGAGTTTTTCTGATCGGCGATCAATAGCGATATAGCGATATTTGATCGCTGATCGCAGTATCGCAAAAGGTCCTGATCTTTATATCTTTTGATCGTAAGAAAATCACTAAAAAATAGCGATCCGATCAATTTGTATAAAATAACTAAAAAAGAAAAAATGTTTTTTTTTGGAGATTCTTTTCTAAAAAAACGTCATCACTTTTTTTTAGGAAATTCTTATCGTTATCGTTTATCGCCTACTGCAAGTTGGGTTTTGAATTTTTTTATCGTTTATCGCAAGTTGAGAAAAAAGTTATCGTTTTATCGTTATCGCAAGTTGAAAAAAAAAGTTATTGCAGAAACCACTGAGAATTAGTATTACATAGCTAATTTTTTTGTTGATCGCAATTAAATTGATCGGATCGCTGATCGGAAAAATCCCTGATCGTTATATCGCTATATCGCAAAGAATTTCTGATCGCTAATTTTGATCGGATCGCTATTTTTTTCCTGATCGCTCACAAGCCTGTTGATGAGTCATTAAAGTTTTAAATATCTTCTCATTTTTTGTCAACTTGTCTGTCAATGTTGAACTTTAAAAAACAAAAATATTTGCAACGAAATAAAAATGATCTTTTCCACTTAATCGTTTTGACTTTGTATAAAAAGGACCTCTAACTTATTATTAGGATGCGTTATTTTTGTAAGGTTTCCGGAAGAAAATGTTGGAGAAAAAATGGATTCCAAAGGAAATAGTGAGGTTTGTTGTAGATTATATATATATTTGTTATTGATACAACGAAATTTATATGATCAGTTCTTTATCAGGTAATTTTTTTTGCCTATATGGTTCGATAAAATCGCATCCGATAGGATATAAATAAGCATTATAGCATTAAAGTAATTTTTATCGCTCTGTAGAACTCAAGATAAATAATTAAATTTGAACTAAAATGTTCACTTATATATCTTTGCAACTGTCCTGATTAGTTTTATTCTGTTTCCTGCATAATATTGTACTATATTTTATTTTTACAATCTATAAAATTTCCGCAGATTACCGAAATAAATGTTTTTAACAGAAAAAAAATCAAGGGTTCAATAACCCATTGTACAAGTAATGGAGTAGGAAGGTTGCAAACATACTTTAAATGCAATTAAAAATTAACTCATATAATATTGTAGAGATTTATTATATTAGAAGTTTGTCAAATCTCTCCTTTAACACATTTTTCTGATGGGAAAATTATATCCTTTTACCATTTCGACCATTTTTTTTCCTAGTATGCCTCTTTTCATATACGTTTTTGACTTTGACTTATAAAAGAAGTATTTATTATTATTATTATTGCTATATTGATCAATACAATTTAAAAACAATCAAGTAAAGGCCGAATAGATAAATATTTGATATTATTATCCTAATAAATATCCGCTGCAGCTTTAGGGCACGCTAACTGAATCTTAGTTACCAATATTATAAACGGCGGAGTTCAAATTATAATAAAAGCACACTTCCTGTTCTTTTAATTGGCAAAAATATTTGGTCATCTTTAATTATTTTTCATCAAAATTCAAAAACAAATGGATATTTTTTTTTAGTTCATCTTCCTACCAAAAAAATACAATTTTTTATGATAAATTGATATCAATAAAGTTGGCCTTTTAAGTGTCTTTTTAAATGAATATGAAAAGTATGTCATTAAAAAAAATGAATTATAACTTGACATAATAGTGCTGTACATTATACAAAAACAAATCGTTCAATTTACCGCAGTTATTAAGATGTTCGTTCTCTAATCGAAAAAAGTTCCAAATGAATCTTCGGAAGACCTCCAGAGGTGTAAAAATAAAGGATAGTAAGTCCCCGTGAACAATTCCGATCTCCGTGAGGGACAGGGCGATTGCCCATCGGAAGCGAATGATGAGATCTTCCAAAATGGCAAAGTAATAGTAAACCTTCCGAGAGTAAACGAATTCCTCTCGAAGAAATGTGTTTTCCCCCGCGTTGGAATCGAAGAGCCCCCAATCCATTTTGATGTCCCAAGTGTAGGCATAGAGTGAGCTCATGACTGAGCTTAATACCCATAAGTAGAAGAATGGACCCTTGCCCTGATCAAGGCGAGAGTTGAGCGTGGAGAATATGACAACAAAGAATGTAGTGGAATATTTCCCGGCGTTCACCAGGTGAGGAAAGGCCTCTTTTGTGTCGCGGTAGCGTCGGAGGCACTGAGCGAAGCGAAACCAGGCTGGAAGACAGGATAAGATGGCACGGATCCAATAGGTGGAGTCCACGCAGTGAAACTTGTCCGAAGCGACTTGCCATTTTCCTGAAATAAAGTAATTGTTTAATTATGTTTTTTTTACACAAATATCATTTTATTTGTTTAATTATGTTTTTTTTACACAAATATCATTTTATTTGTTTAATTATGTTTTTTACACATTAATATCATTTTATATACATTTACTTATTTGTGCTTGTATATTCTTTTATGAACTGTTGAATATTTAAAAAAAGTAATGTATTTAGCTTGACCATGTCAAAATGGATACTTTTTTTATTCGACATTAACCGATATATTTTCATTAGTATAGGGATAAATAACCATAATAATATAAAAATAATAGCCTATTTTACTACTGCCAAAGAACATTTTAAAAACTTAAGTCCTGAGTGACAAAATATTATTTTGAAGTCAAAGGCTCAAATCTGTGATGGGCGAAAATTTACAAGCCAACTTCAAATATCTTCCGATATTATCATTTTATGGGAGCATTGCAAGGATTGTGTTCTTTTTAGGATACACAGGCATAACTAGAATTGGCTTCTCGGCCAAAATTCTAAAATTGCGTCACTAAATAATTGCAAGGCGGTTATTGCCAAAATACTTGCGGAAAAGATTTTTATGATCTCTGTATTGTCTATAAAGATTCCTCAAGTATAGAAATGCTGAACTTATCAAGTATAACTCATCTACATCACCGGAACTCGCAACGGCACTCAATTTTATTTCTCGCCAATATAAGAAATAGTAGAAGACTATAAAACTATCTTTTCTTTTAATGTGGGAATACTTTTGCTACATTTTATAAATATATGTTTTTTATTATAAAAATTATATGCTATAATTTTCTATATTTCGAGATTGTTTTATGATTTTATATATCTAAATAAAGTTGTATTTTTTATCTATTTAAGGTCGTCCAAAAGGACATTGAACTGTAAGATTTTAAATGTGTTTCTAATCACAAACTTTTTTTAATAAAATTATTCTACATTATATGATATATATAATTTTTATTCAATAAAAACATTGTGGATGAAAAAAAAAGTTTGGGTTCGATGGATATTTAGTCCTCAGTTCCAATGATTTAATTTTAAACTAATGTATATTCAAGTATTATTTTTTTCCTCAATGGTTATGTCATATATATATATATATATATATATATATATATATGAAGAATAAAGTAGGAATTATATTTTAAGGAATGATTTGAGTTTTTAAAGTTGATTTTAAACCAGAAATGAAACTCGGGACTCGTTATGTGAAATTCCAAATGAAACACATATATTATAGTTTTACAACAAGTGTTAGCGTTGAGTTATGATGCACTCACCATCTACCGTAGCGTTTGGACTGGAGTAGAAGCATATGAAGTAATGAAGATCCGTGATAGCTGGAGATAGGGAGTTGAGCTGGTCTGCAATCCAAAAGTCAGCAAACCCGACATAAAAGAAAGGCGCCCCGGCGATTCGTCCAAGAACTCGAAGAAGCCAAAAGCGAGCTTGATACCTAAAAGTCTTTGTTGGATTTAAAAGGAAGGCTCCCATAAAGATAACGAGGGCCAGAGGACTGACATAGGCCGGAATGGATAAATACGAGGATAAAGAAACATAAGGACGCTCAAAGTCCAAATCACGCCAAAAATGGCAGCAAGCTCCATGAAGTTCTGCTCTGATAAATGGTTTCGAGGATCCAGCTCAAAATGAGGACGTGATTGACACCTGAGGATCTGGAAAATCAAGGTTGAAAAAATAAAAAAATAAAAAAAATAAAATTGTGAATTTTTTCATTTAAACTTAACTCTAAATGAACCATCATTTCATACATTTTTTGCAAGCTGATTGTTTCCATGAAATTACTTATTCAACGTCGGTCTTTTTATATAAGAAAATAATCACAGACTTAATAGAAAGTCCTTTACAGTCCGCCGTTCTACCAAAACGCCACTTAAAATGGTTAAAAAATATATTAAAAAACAAGAACTAGATGGGAGCTGTCGCGGAGAGTTTCAAGTTACTATTCTTTGTTCCTCCTCCAGAAAAAAGTCTTTTGAAAAAGTGTTCAGAATCTATGGTTTAATTGATAGTTGGTACTTGCCTCCAGCCATAGACGTTGATGCCCATTAGGAATATAAAAAGAATGATAAGAAGTGGACCCCGATAGAGCCGAAATACAATTTTCCAGTCGTTTCGCCCAGTTTCGGATTGGTAGTCCTTGGAAATCCCTGATATGACAACAGTTATAAGAAGTATAATGAAAGCACCGGAGAAAAGGCCAACCTAGGATTAAAAAAAGATAATTTGTGCAATATTTTAATATTTTTTGTTACATAGAGTTGATGGAGCAGGGCAGAGCGTACGAACTGGATCGTAACTCCTCAAAAATTATAGATTCATCGCCGAAAAAATATTTGAAAGCGACAGATGTCGACGAACAAATATAAAGTCAAACTGGTCTATAGTGGTTACACAAGGGTACCCACAAAGTAATGAACAGGTAGCCGCTTAAAATAGGAGATTTAAATAACGGATTTTACCTTCTGCAGGGAAATTTGGAGTTAATGCTTTCGACCAGACTTGTTGATTTATCGTTCATTTGTTGTCGTTCGCGAACGATGAACGACAAAGTTTTTGACGAACGATAAGGAAAATCTTATCGTTCGTCGTTCGTTTTTGGCGCCAAAAAAAGATTTTTAATTTTCATGGGACAAATTTCCTTTCTAAAAAAAACTCGTCAATTTTTCAGAATGGCCAACGACAAACGAACGATTTAATTTAAAATTAACGACGAACGATACTTTTGGCGAACGACGAACGACAATTTTTCACGAGCGTCAACAAGTCTGCTTTCGACAACTGAGCGCTACAGAGAGGTGGCCGTTATCACAGGTCCGACTATATACTTTTTAGAGTCAATTTAAAACTACTTTCCGTCTACTCCAACAATATTTTTTTGTTCATAAGTTGCATCTTTGAGGTTATGAATAAATATATATATAGTATTTACTACTTCACCGAACCTAGTATCTTTACAATGAATTTGATCAGCTGAGCACGCTTATGTACTAAGCCAATGCACTGTCTATGATTGTCCCCCATAATAATCAATCTAACGTGTTTCGTTTCCTTCCATGAAGTGAGATGTTTTGTCCCTTAATGATTCGATGGAATTGAAATATTCGTTCGGGAATAAGCACGTAAGTTAACAACAGCATCAAACTAACCCGTTAA
>CP045904.1:1425345-1465154 GCA_013387185.1 Caligus rogercresseyi | reverse complement strand
ATGACGACGTTTTTAAATGGGAGACGTTCGTTATGAATATTGAGGATTGTAATGGAAAAGCATTTCGTCAAGTGGGCCTTAAACACTTCGATATGTATAAATTAGCATTGTTCTTTGGTTTCAAAGAACATGAGATTGCGGGAGCTAACCCAAGGCTTGGCTTGGGCTTGGCGTGCTTCTATACTAAGTTCCCTGTGGATGTAAGGGACAGGCTGAATGAGTTGAAGAAAGAGAAGAAAATTGAGCTAAGAAATGGAGAAGGAATAGATGAAGAGGTCACTATCAAATTAAAAGGTATCGATAAGATCACCGTTGATCGTAAAAAGAGGTTATCTTTAACAGCTATCAATACTTTAAGAGAATTAATGAGTCGAAATTTGTGGAATGGATGCAACAATTCGGAGAAGTAGTGGCCCATTACCCTAAAAAAAACCGGTTGATAAGGAGGCGGAAGTTTTTTTCCCTAAGTACAAAAATGATTGGAGAGACGGGGACTACATTATGGAATTAATAGCTGACCCTTCTATGATTCCACAAATAGTTGTCTTTCAAGGGAACATTATTAAGCTGAGATTTGCCGGTGCTAGAATGCAGTGCCAGAATTGCTTCAACTTTGGCCACCTTAAGCACTACTGCACACATAAAAAAGTTCGCCTCTTTGATTATGAAACTTGAGGTCCTTTATGTCAGGGGGCTTAACTTCAGGGGAATTGCCAAAAAACTCAGATAAGTCTGATGTGACAATTCCGCCAAACGGGAAGGAATCTACAGCGGAAGATAATGCATTGCCAATGGAACCTGAAACTGTAATACAGGGTCTAGACTGTACGCCTGAAGTTGAAGTTTTATCAGTTTCTCAACAGCGTAAAACAACTACTTTAGGAAATGGGGACCAAGTAATCAACGAGGAGCCCGAGGATATTGGACTTCCCTCAGAGCCTAATACTGTTACTGGAGCGACGGAGAAATCAACGGAAAATCAAAATTGTGAAGTTTCCTCCGAAGGTGATGCTTCAGAGGGACCAAATGAGGAAACCACAAGACTGGAAGTTTCTGTTCGCCAACCTTTGGAGACAGAGCTCGCTACAAATTCGAAACTACCGGAGAGACCTCGTAAGTCTCATCTAGACATTAGCAAAGTTCTGACATCGCGAACAAGATCCCAATCTACTGGTAAAAGGGAGAGATCTGTCTCTCATGGTTCCCCTGAAAGAAAAGAACACAGCCAAAACTCCATAAGCGTATTTAATGGCTTCATTGCTTAGTTTATTTTCCAAAGTTTATGAAAGTCCCTCTTCAAAATACGGATCAACTAAAGGTCTCGGACTTCTTCTTTAAATCGTTCAGAAAGAGTTCAGGGCCGTCCATAGGTTTGAGAAAAATTGTATCCTTAAATTGTAGAGGAGGCATGGATCGTAACGCTCGTCATGCCCTCATGAATCGTATTTTATGTATGAAGCCTGATATAATTTGCCTACAGGACATAAAGGCCTGGCATTCAACCTCATGTAATCTCTCATGTTTTAAATGCCTACCTCATACCTACAAAAGTTATTTTACTGGAACTAATTTTAAAAGAGGCGTTCTTACTCTTGTTTCAAAAAGTTTAGATGGTTCGATTTGTGTGAAGGAATTCTCAAATTCAAGCGATTGGCATAAAATAATTGTCACCTGTTCCGGTTTCTCATTTGCTTTGATAAATGCATATGGACCAAATGACAAAGCGTCTTCCTTCTTTCAATCCATCATCAACAATTGCAAAAATGATAATTCACCTCTTCTTTTAATTGGTGATATGAATGTAGATGTTGACAAAGAAGGCAGGCATTATCCAAACAAGGATCTCCTTAACAAACTAATCTGTCAATTCAATCTGATTGACATCTTGAGGATCAAATCTCCGGAGGAAACTGTGTCCTGGAGGAGAGGAGCACTGACTTCAAGATTGGACCTCGCTCTTGCTTCCCCTTATTTATACAGAATAGTTGTGGAAGCTCATTATAGACCGGAACCGAGTTCAGACCATAAGCTTTTAGATATAGATTTCCGTAACCATTCTCATGTTCAATCATTTAGATTGCAAAAGTGGATTTTAAACGACGATGAATTTCAGAGCCGCATGAGAAATACATTAATTCGTGATTTTAAGCCTAAATTGTCAGCCTCAAAAGTCATGAGGCATTTTAACAGTATGATTATTTTAACCACTAAAAAATTTGCCTTCGACTCAAAATCTGCTCGTGAAAAGTTCCAAAGGGATGTGGACGACGTTTTAGATAATGGTTCTATCTTTTTAAGGAGCTACACCTCTGATGTAATTAACACTTTAAGATTGGCCGAAGTTTGCGAGGAGGACATGAGAAGTAAAGTTTTAAAAGAAAACAGTCATGTCCAACGCCTGAAACGTATAAAGAAGGACGATGACAAAACTCTAAAACTGAAAAAGATTTTATACAATGGCAAGATTTTAACCAACACTAAAGATATCCTTCAAGCTTTTAATGAATCGTTTCAGTCCCTTGTCGGAGTCAGAGGCCCCAGACTTCCCGGTAGAAAGAAGGGAACCTACTGTGCACTCTTTACAAAGGATAATGTACATGAGTATATTTTTAAGTATTTTAAAGGAAATAAAGCCATAGGTCCTGCCGGGATTGGTGGTCAGTTCTTTAAAATATTTGGAGAAGAGTGTATACCTTTTCTTTTAAAAGTGGGCAGAGAAATGGAAAAAGTGGGTGAAATACCAAAAGATGTGTCTAAGGGTCGTATTGTTTTGATTCCCAAAACAGTGAAGGCAATTGAGATTGGGGACTGGAGGCCTATCACGGTTTTAAATGAATCGTACAGGATTCTGGCTGGAGTAATTGCTAAGCAAATGGAGCCTCTGCTTAATAAAAAATTGGATGTCACCAGAAAGGCTTTTTGAAGCAGCGCAAAATCTCCGATATAGCTCGGAACTTACAGTGCGCAATAGATTTGGTGGACTCGAATAAAAAATTTGGCGCAATTATAGCCATTGACTTTAGAAAGGCTTTCGATACTCTCTATCATCGGTGTATTCTTCGTGCAATAAAGCGATTACTTCCTTCCCGTTTCTTCAACCCAGTCCGAGCTCTTTTACTTAATGGAACTTCTACCATTACTTTGGAGGGTCTCGAGAGTCCGCCAATCCATCTTAAGCGCGGTTGTAGACAGGGATGTCCCTTAGCCCCTCTTCTGTTCGTGGCTGCAATTGAAGAATTTGCTCAGAGATTGAAATACAAATATTCGGGCTTTGGAATCAATTTCGGAAAATTCAAGCATCTTCTTGACATTTACGCAGATGATGTCACACTTTATGTGGAAGGAAACTCTGAGCTTCAGGTGTGTAATAGAGTGGCCATTCTAATCTCCTTTTTTAAAAGATTTAAGAAACACTCTGGACTGGAAATCAACTGCAAGAAAACTGCTATCCTCCCTTTGGGACAGTGGTGCCCGAAAGACAATACACATATTATGGGTTGCCCAGTGAGGAACAGTCTAAACATACTCGGTATTGAGTGGAAACGCAGTGGAAATTCGGATTCAAATAAAAATAGTTTGGCCAACTTAATTAGAACAAGTCTAATGGAGTGGAGAAAATACAATCTTCAAACAAGAATTGATTTTTACAATTAAATTAGTTCCCTCAGTTCTCTACTTCGCAAACGCTTTACCCAAAATTGCCCTTTGGGTGATAGAGGAAGAGGACTCTTGGCTCCAGAAACTCTTCCACAAAAGTTATCTTCCATCCCTGAAGAGATCTAAAAAACAACTCGGAGGAGGCTTGGTGCAACTTTCCAAAGTGTTGCCAAAAATCTACAAGAAAATTTTCATCGATCTTTCGTGCAACCCAGAGCAGGAGTGGAGGTCAACAGTCTCTAATAGCCACATTTACTCCATTTTAATGATGGGTACCCTAGCCTCCAATGTGCTATTAAAAAATTCTCCGATATGGGCTTCATGTCAAAGAATATTATGGAGTCTTACGCCAACCTACGACTTTTCCTCTACTGTAGACATTATTCATTATAACTCCAAGAAAAGGGCCTTTTTTGGGCAACATGCAACTCCCCAGAGCTTGGAATTAGACGCCTTTAGAACAGAAACTTTCACCATCCACGATTTTAAAAAAGATGTAGACTGTGGTCTTAGAGCGGGAAAGTTTTACTTCCCACTTCTTAGAGCAGCTAGGCTTCATACATCCCCTACTCCTTGGCATATTAAATTAAGTACAACGCCCGGACCCGACGAGGACGCTAAGAAAATCTGCCGGGTTTTTATTCAAGACCTAAATCTTCCGCAAAGATGGGAAAAAATAATTATGGAATCAACCAACGTTAAGGATAGCAAAAATTCACCTCACAATTTCAAATCTCTACCGGTTGCATCTTTTTCAACTTTCCTTGTAAGGACTGCGGAAAAGTCTATAATTCGATCATTCACGCTTTCGCTGATTGCCATGCCCTGTCATATCTTCGTGCTTTCGTCACCCATAACATAAGTCATTTATACAGCTCTGAAAATGAGGCTAAGTTTTTATCGGCCTATATCCTATTTGGTAATCCTCTGGGGGCAGCGACTGCATCTCCTGAGTCCAAGGCTCTGAGTTTTGCACTTGCTAGCGCTAAAGCTCACATCGCTGAGTGTTTAACCTCCAATACACTCATTCGTAATGAGTCGTTTAAAAAAATATTTATTTCTGCGGCTGCAAGATATGGAGCCTTTGCCCTCAAGATTCCACATTCTAAGAAAGTGACGTTATGGGACTTCGCCGCGGATATCGTCAAAGTTTTTCCTCAGTGGTCCTGTCATTTTTACTCTCGCTTGAGACTCATTGTAAGAAGATATAAGAGGACTTCAAATGACATCATCGAGGGAGCCGTGCAATAAAGGATGTGCTTATATACTATTTACAATTTTTTTCTTCCTATATTTCGTGTACTCACTTCCACTATATATAATGCAGATTATGATGTTTTAATGATGTGATGGGTCTTGCCTCAGAGGGTTAATTTTAAACTACAATGTTTATTTATGATTTTTTTATCACAACCCCTCTTGCTTTTTATTTATTATTGTATATATTATTTTATGTATGATTTTTAAATAAATGACCCATTATTTAAAAAAAAAAAAAAAAATATATATAATATAGAGAGTCGGAGCATCATATACGCAACTTGATGCTGAAAAACGTTATCTTCGTGCATACACTTCAGCAATGACGGAAGACAACATAAAATCAAAGAGAGGGATTTCCTATAGTTTCTATTAAATCAGTAGTGACATGATAGCACTGTACAGTGTACAGTTTAACAAAGTTAAATAAGAGTCAATGATGAATAAAGAAAAAAAATAGCCTGCTGACCAATCTAGCATAACCTTCTCCTGAATGGCATGAAATATTCTAACAATCTGCTCAGAAAACCTCATCACCACTGATAATTTCTTAATTGATTTGGTGTAAATGAAAATTTGATTGAAAAATTTGTACTGGTTTTTGTCTTGCTGATAAACAAATAAAAAATTTTTTTATTTGTCTTAACATCCTTCATGCCATTTGGCTTCTTCTTATAGCTAGTTTAATATTTCGTATATTTGTTTTTCTATTTAAAAAATGTAAATATTACGTACAAAAATTTTGATTGGTAAAGTTAAGGAAAACTGATTATTACTTTGTCTCTGACAAAACTGTTTCCAATCTTTCCAAATATGTTTGGCACAGATTCATTTCTCAAGGCTCAACTAAAAGCTTTGTTATGACGTATGTCGAACTAAAATGGATTTTACACTTGTTAAACAATTCACCAAGTATTAAAATATTCTAAATAAAATTCCAATACACATTCAGTGAGTCACCCAATGTTATGCTTCAGAAAAAGTAGTCCATAAAAGGACGTCACTGGAGATTATTATTTTTTCTCTTGTATGATATTTCAATAACATATGATATTTTAAATAATAATAATATAAACTAGAGGCATATATACACTCAGAGAGTGCAAACTCCGCCGTCATGAGCCTTCCGAGGCGGATTTTTCACGACTGGGGAGGCGTAGAGAGACGGGGGAGGGTTCCCTAGACGGAAATCCGAGAGGAAGACGCTCGGCAACCCAATTTAACAGCACAGCACCATCTATGGCAGAGTAGGCTAACTTGAAAAATTTATTAGTATTTAGCTCATTTGGCGCCTTAATTCTGCACTCAGAGATGCCAAATTTATCACTTCTTCCTTTTGCACTTCCAACAACTCCACAAAATTTCATCCAAATCTGGTTCAGTACTTTTTGAGTTATCCTGCTGACAAACCAACAACCAACAAACTAACAAACCAACAAACCAACAAACCAAAACCAAAAACGCCAGTGAAAACATACCCCTTCGGTGGAGGGGTAATTAAGAAAATGTTTCAAATAGCGTCCAAATCTTTCCTACAACGATGAGATAGAATGAAACTATTTGAGGGAAAAAATTCTGATTTTAATATCCAAAACAAATATCATAAAAGAGTGGAACATTTTATGATATAATAAAAGTCATAAATCATTATAATATCACAAATTATGGTTATTTATTAGATTGGAATATTAACATATCATAAAGTTATATATATATGTAGCGCTTCAGTGCATCACTATTTTTATGATGTTTATTTTGACCAGGGCAGCTGCTAAGCTGACCATGATTTGTCATTGTTGTTTTTCTCCTATTGAAATAAAGTCGTGTATCTCCCATTCTCAACGGATCCTTATCATTCGATTACATTGGTGACCCCTTCAGAAAAAAACACGCAGCCAGGTCAGGATGGAAGACGCAAAGCACGATTTGGAGAGTAGGAATCAAACCATCCCGACGAAGGAGCCCTCAACAGGATCTTCCGGGGAGCCTCATCACTCCAGGGACATCTTCACTACTCCGGCGCAAACACACCCGGAACGGAACCCGCCTTTCAACTCCTCGGACATTTCATCTGTTACACAAGTCCGACTCCCGGAGTTCTGGGTCAGCGACCCCCAAATGTGGTTTGGGCAAGTAGAAGCTCTTTTTAAATCGAAGAGAATTACCTCTTCAGAGTCTAAATTTAATCATGTGGTGGGAGCCCTAAGTCTAGAAGTGGCTACGGAGGCTAGGGATCTAATAATCAATCCTCCGTCTAGGGACCCATTTGAGGCTTTGAAGAACGCACTTATTGAGAGGCTGTCGGCGTCGGAACAACGTCGACTTCAACAGCTCTTGTTGACCGAGGAACTGGGAGACAGGAAGCCATCTCAACTCTTACGTCGCATGCGACAGCTAATAGGCACGGCTGCAGTGGATGATAGCATTTTAAAAACCCTTTTCATCCAACGCCTCCCTACTACTGTGGCTGCAGTGGTTACTACGTCAACGGCAGGTTTGGATGAGTTGGCTGTCTTGGCCGATAAGATAATGGAGGTTTCTTGCCCTAGTGTCTCGCAGGTTGGCGCATCTCCTCCTACGGGTCTCCAACAGCTTGAAAGGAGAATATCGAGCTTAGAGGAAGCAATCAGGAACCTTGCCCTTAATAATGGGCGTCGACCCAGTAGGAGTGGATCCCGTAATAGAAATAACTCTTCGGGACTGTGTTACTTTCATAATCGTTTTAGACAAAAGGCAAATAGATGCGTAAGTCCTTGCACTTGGCAGGGAAACTCCAAAGGAGTGATGTAATGGCGACACACATCCCTCCTTCAACCGGTAGTCGTCTTTTCTTTATCAGTGACAGAAATACGAAGCAACAATTTCTTGTAGACACTGGAGCTGAAATAAGCGTTATAAAGGCTTCTTTCAAAGACCGGCAACAATCTAGAGGACACACACTAACAGCAGCTAACGCCACACCCATAGCAACGTATGGCCAACGTTCGGTCACCTTGGATTTGGGCCTTCGGCGTACATTTAGATGGATATTTGTCATCGCTAATGTCAGCCATTCTATTATAGGCGCAGATTTCCTCAGCTATTTTGACTTAATGCCAGACATTCGACGGGCCAAGCTGATTGATGGCATAACAAAATTAGCAGCTGTAGGGATACCCACTTCCCTTTCATCAATAAATTTAACCACTATTCCAATATCCTCTGACCCTTTCCACAACATTTTTAAGAAATTCCCTTCTCTAATGGTTCCAGCAAATTTCAATACAGCTTGCACGCACGACATATATCATCATATAGAGACGAAAGGTCCACCAGTTCACGCCAAAGCTAGAAGACTTCCTCCCGACAAACTTAAAGCAGCGAGAGACGAGTTTAACCACATGCTCGAATTGGGGATTATCCGTCCGTCTTCAAGTCCTTATTCCTCTCCTCTGCACATGGTTCCCAAGAAAAATGGAGACTGGAGACCTTGTGGAGATTATCGAGCCTTGAATGCTTGTACAATTCCAGATCGATATCCGATCCCCCACATTCAGGACTTTACCGCGCGTCTACGAGGTTCATCTATATTTTCCAAAGTTGACTTAGTTCGAGCATATCACCACATCCCTGTCCTAGAAGACGATATCCCCAAGACGGCTGTTACCACACCTTTTGGCATGTTTGAGTTCATCCGTATGCCATTTGGACTCCGCAACGCAGCTCAGACTTTCCAAAGGTTTATTGATCATGTATTATTTGGACTTGATTTCTGTTACGTATATTTGGATGATATTTTAGTCGCCAGCAATTCAGAGTCACAACATAGGGAAGATCTCAAAAAACTTTTTGAGCGCCTCCATCAATACGGTTTGATAACAAATCCTGACAAATGTGAACTCGGCAAGAAATCAATAGTTTTCTTGGGACATGTCATAGACCACGAAGGAATCAGGCCAGTGCAGGATACAGTGCAAGCAATTGTCGATTTTCCCCGTCCTTCATCTCTACGTCAACTGCGAGAGTTTATCGGAATGCTAACTTTTTATCATAGATTCCTCAAGGACTGTGCAAAGATATTGAATCCGTTGTATTGTATGTTGGGAGGACACAAAGAAAGGAATTTAACTCTGACTTGGTCTGCTGATGCCATCTCCGCATTTAATAGCGCGAAGAAAGCCATCACTGATGCTACTCTTCTAGCTCACCCGTGCTCTTCTGCCCCACTTAACATTATGGTTGATGCTTCTGATATTGCAGTTGGTGCTGTCTTACAACAAGACACACCAAATGGATTGCAACCTTTGGCATTCTTTTCAAAAAAGCTCAAACCACCCGAAACTAAGTATAGCACTTTTGGACGTGAGCTACTAGCAATATATCTGGCGATCAAACATTTCCGCTATTTCATCGAAGGGAGGGAATTTTTCGTCCTAACAGATCACAAGCCATTAACCTTTGCCCTTAAATCCTCATCCGATAAAAAATTACCTCGTGAAATACGACATCTTACCTACATTTCAGAGTTCACTAGTGACATTCGTCATGTTGGAGGGGCTGAGAACAAGGTTGCGGATGCACTTTCGAGACCTGCGCTCAATGCAGTGTCAAAATTTGACATGGAGGCTCTGGCGGAGCTTCAACGAGATGATGAGGAGCTTTTATCACTACAGGCTTCGAATGACACATCACTCAAGTTCCAGCGACTTCCATGTGTTTCAAGCACTACAAACATCATATGTGACGTCTCCACTGGCACGGCTCGCCCTTTTGTCCCTTCAAAAATGAGACGGAACGCCTTCGAATCTCTCCACAGCCTTTCGCACCCGGGAGCATCACCAACAATCAAGCTAGTCACCGATCGTTTTGTTTGGCCTTCCATGAAGAAAAACATACGACAATGGTGCAAGGAATGCTTGCATTGTCAACGGGCCAAGCTCTCACGGCACACCAAGTCGCCAATAGGGAGCTTTCGCCAAACCGGTGAGAGATTTTCGGAGATTCATGTGGACATAGTTGGCCCTTTTCCAGTCACACGCGGTTTTAAATACTTGCTCACAATAGTGGATAGATTCACCAGGTGGCCTGAAGCTTTGCAAATGGAGGACATGAGTGCTGAAACAGTCGCAAGGACATTTTTGGAAGGGTGGTATAGCCGTTATGGTGCCCCAGTCAAGATAACGACGGACCGTGGACGCCAATTTGAATCTAATCTTTTCAAAAAGCTCAATCTTCTCATGGGCTGCCAACATTTTAAGACAACTGCATATCACCCCGCAGCAAATGGCATGGTGGAGCGCATGCATCGGCAATTAAAGGCATCACTACGAGCAGCGAATAGTAATTGGCTCGAAGCTTTACCCCACGTTTTATTAGGCATGCGATCAGCGCTAAAGGAAGACATTGGGTACGCTCCCAGTCAACTCGTATATGGAACATCTCTTCGTCTTCCTAGTCAATTCTTTGGAAAAACTTCAACAAAGTCTGTTGCGGATGTCTCCAATTTTGCCGAACGATTACAACTGACTATGTCAAGGATAGCACCGACGGATACAAGAGACCAACATCGCCCTTGGTTTATTCCTCGGGAATTGAAGGAGGCAACTCATATTTTTCTTCGTTCGCCCCCGATTGGTAAAGCTCTAGACCCTCCTTATAGAGGTCCGTTCAAAGTGGTGGACCGCACTGACAAAACCTTAAAGATCGACAAGGATGGAACCCAAGAAACCGTCAGCATCGATAGGGTTAAGCCGGCTTTCCTACCTTCAGAGACCTTGCCAACAACTCTACAAAGCCCCGCCATCACAACAACTTCTTCTGGTCGCCAGGTCAAGTTCCCTATAAGATATCATGCTTAACTTCGTGAAACATTGGGGGGAATACTGTAGCGCTTCAGTGCATCACTATTTTTATGATGTTTATTTTGACCAGGGCAGCTGCTAAGCTGACCATGATTTGTCATTGTTGTTTTTCTCCTATTGAAATAAAGTCGTGTATCTCCCATTCTCAACGGATCCTTATCATTCGACTACATATATATATATATATATATACAAATCATAAACTAAATGTCAACTTTTATTAATAAGAGCACGGAATGTTTTTAATATTAAAACGTATAAATAATAAATGACGTTTCCAAATTATCATAAATGAATCATAACGAAATCACAATAAGGTCAATTTTTAAATATCCGAATTTGTCGATTTGTATGCTATCACTTAAATCAAAAATAATTACGATTCTGCTGAATAATTTTAACATGTTTCTTTAACCTAAACCTATCTCCAATAAAAAAAATATTTTATTCCCATGAGTTATCAAATCTATAAATAGGTACAAGAGATATAAATGAACTATATAATATTATATACATAACTATCCTAATACAATAATAATCCGTTTGTCTGTTGGTTTCCCTGTAACAATATTCGTTAGAAGCTTTCAAGAATAATTTTGAGGGATCAGGAAGGTTTTAATGGTGATTCACTCCGAAAAACTCCTTATTGTAATGTTTATTTTATTCGCCAAAAGATTGTTTGCGATTTTTAAAATTTTCACGTTAAGACCAAATTTGTTGGGGATGACAAAGCGGTGTTGATGTATGTTTTAGATTATTTGTTTTTTTTCTGGAAAGTTCGTTTACCATATGTTTAATTTATGGAGAAAAAATGTTTTTCTCCGATTTCTTGGTAATGGCGCGTTAGATCTGGATAAAGTTTTATGTGAAGGATTTTAATATGCTGACAAATATTTTCGAGTAGGTGGTTGCTGGTGGTAAGAATATATCAATTAGGGTTGTAAGTTATAGATTAACAAATTGATCCTTAGTTTCATTTAGTCGACTTTAATCGATAACAGTGCCAAGATTAAGGGACCGGTTTATCTTGTGTATTTTTGATAGGTGCATCTGTTTTAATGAAAAATCAAGGCTTAAAAAATGACGTCATTGGGTTATAATTCTCTAACGAAGTTGTTTCTAATTTGTCGACTTTCAATACTTGATCTTATTCCAATGTCGTCTCTAATAATTTTTCCATATCCAAACGTGAGTTTATGTCATAGAGATATAAATATATAGAGAGCTTATTCCCTCCATTAGCAGAGAAACATCGTTCAGCTGTATTCAGGACACAATGACGTATTTCTCTGAAGAATCCATCCCCCTATAGCACAGACACATCGTTCAACTGTATTCTGGACACAATGACGTATTTTCTAAAGAATCCAATAAGCTCTCTATATCTTTATGACTTATGTAAGAGCTTATAAGAATATTGAGTACAAAAACAGATTTGTTTGTTCGTTTAACTCCTAGGTAAACCCCACCCTACCGGAACTTAATCCGGTATCAGCCGGTGAAATCTTACTTAGGAGCTAAGATCTTTATTTTTGAATAATTTGAATTTACAAAAAATATCAAATATTTTCAAGCATTAGGCTTCCATTGGTGTGTTCTTTGCTTGGACTCATCGGCGAGCTGGTACATCTCCTATACGGTGCGAGCACAGTCAAAAATGATATGAATCGGTGTTCCTCCCCCTCCTCCGAAGACGACAGGTTGAAGTTTCTACTTTTCCTATCTTGAATAGGTGACTGTTAAGACCAAAATGGCCCCTGACAATGGCACAATATTCATAATTTGGTGTCTTTTGAATTTATAATTTTATTCTTTAAAATTGGCTCCAATAAATATCTTAGATTGTCGGCAAGCTTTTAGGTTTCGCCAGTCTGTTTTCCAAAAATTCATGCTGCTCTCACGTAGGGCCCTTGCATTGACACATAGAAATTGGGACAGTGACAGGAAATCCTTTTAAAGCTCCTTCTTTCGCTAAAAAAATCTGCGAACTCGTTGCCCCGTACTATCATTGTGGCCCTTTTACCATCCCAATGTGATGTTGCACTGAGGTTTTCGAGAACGACTTTAAAGTTGATGATATCCTTATTTACTGTTGATCCTGGTCTTAAATCCAAGCTATTTATAGCCGAGAGACTATCGGAAAGGATTAATATTTTTCTGCCATTTGTATTAGAAGCTAGCATATTTGTTGCAAGATTTCTGATAGCTTCAACCTCCACCTGGAATACTGTATTGGTTTTATCAAGTTCTTCTATCACCATGTCTTTCTCCGTTAGTGTCATCCTGCACCTGTCTATCCATTGATTTTAGAACCATCTGTATATCCAACGAGATCATAAGGAGTTATATCCAATTATTAACTATTGTATATTCCAGTTTGTTGGACCAAAACTCAGTGTTAGGTTCAGGGGTAGGGATACTACTATTTGGATATGGAGCCATCCGAAAATGTAGTTGCCACTATTTGTATGACTGAGCCACTTTAGAGGGTTGTCCATTTTTGTTCGTAATCTTGATAGACAGGCACGTTCAATTAAATATAGGTGTAGCGGGATGAACCCACACATAACTTCCATTGTAGCAGTCGGGGTTGACTTCATGGCTCCCGTTATGCTCAATAGACCCAGTCTCTGCACTTTTCGAAGTCATTTCGCAGAAATTCACATGAGTGCAACTTGGTGCAAAAAAAAAAAATGGCTCCATAACTCACAACTGATCTGACATAGGTCTCATAGATCCACTCAGACTGAGTGGATGGATCCCCAGTTGTAGAGACAAGTGGACTGTATAAACTCAATTAGATCCCAGAAAACCCAATGTGATGACCAAAGTAATATAATCTATGAAATACCTTAAATAAAACGAAATACAACTGAAATAGGGTCAGGTGTTCTCTTATTGAAGATCGATGATAACTGATCATGAAATGATAACAAAGAATAACCCCCACTCCTTCCCGCGCAAAATGCTCATATTCAGAGAGCAGCCTCCTGGCTCCCCTCCTGGCAGAATAGGCAGACTATCTTTTAGGGATGAAGCACGAATGAACATGAAGCACTGGAGGGGGGGAAGGAGTTGATTTCAAAATGGCTGCCTCCATTTTCCCGGGAGATGTGCATACCAAAGAACAGACACGCTAACTCCTGGCGTCATAAAGCAAGTTGCTAGGATGAAATGTAACAAATATAAGCTTGTAATGATGCTAACTGTGGTGTATTTACTTGTAAATAAAGCGAAGGCACCTTCGAGGTACTTATTATTATTATTGAGTCTGTACATAATGTATATAGTCAGTTGTCGTTTGTCTCTCGAATAAAGAGCATAGAAACTCCTTCTGCGTCTTCCTTCCCGGATACTGTACAGCTCCTCCACCTCTCCATGTGTATTCGAAGGTTATAGACCTTGGCGACGAGTAGGGTCAATCTATTAGTAACTGTGTGTATCCCTTAGGTAAGAACACAACACTAACATTAATGATATTATATTATACTAAAATGATAGGATTGACGCGACACTCCCCCATGAGACGTTTAGCAATCTCAAGAGAGATAAAGTATCATAATGAAGGAAAATTTCATTTTAGGAAATGTGCGGATCCCTGAGGTAGTCGAGTTAACATGCGCACTGTCACTCAATTGCAGGATCATTTATCACTAGTATATTTGTCGACTACGATGTTAGGCTTGAGTAAAATCTTGTGATAGTTGCTAACTTTCCCATTACGTTTTTTCCTCGGCACCCGTCTGTATATGTTCAAGATACACACTTACAATCAACCCGATGAAAAAATACCCCTTAATTTTACTTACTAACAAAAGAAAAAGAAACAGAAAATATACCCCCCAAATCGGGCCTACAAAGAAATGTATACCTCAAACCAGAAGGTTAATCCTCAAACCTTGCCAACCTTGTTAAAACAAACCAAAGTCTGATCCAATAAGGAGTCTTCTGACTAAGGTGAAAAACATTAGTACTCTCTATAAAAACCTAATATTAGGAATATTAGAGTATTTTTTATAAAGGGACGCCTGCTTGTCCTGTAGCTTCCAGCGTCATAGTTTCCATCAGAATAAAAACACAATTTTTATTTTATGTATTGTCACGAGTAGACGCTTGTTAGCTTTTGTCTTATTTCAAAAATAAATTAAGCAGTGTATAGTGACTAATTCCTGGGATTTGGGGTCTACAGGGAGGTAATCTATTCATCTCCCCGAGTGAACCGTCTTTAACCCCTTGGAGGATCTCCAATCTTCGCTGATCAAGGATTTGGATTGATTCTTTGACGAATCGGATTGCGCAATAACCTACGTCAGAGAAAAAGAGCACACATTCATTTGTTATTGTGTTGCAAGAAAATAAGGACCTTTAAAAAAAATGAAGGATCCTCCTACTCAAGAGCCACCTGATAAAGGTGGTGGACTGGCTGCAGGAGAAGGAGAAGAAAAAAACGCTCGCCATGAGGATGAGGTACGCTCTCTTGGGAAAGAGGGAGTTAATGAAAACACAGGCAAGATGTCTTATTCAAATTTGACGAAGAAGAGACTTATAAAAGATAAAAACAGAACATTCAACCCCATCTGGGAAAAAATCTACGTTGATTGGAAAGATGAAAACTTCAAGCCGCATAAAGGTTTTTACCCAAAAATCATGCACTTTAAAATCTTGTTGGAGACTCTCTCAATAAATATAGATGAGATAAAACGCATAAATGACTGTAAGTCCGGAGCTGGGTTTATTGTTATTTCCTTCAAGAAACCCATCAATGTCCTCGAAAGATTTTCGGAACTTACGAGGCACCAAAAAATAGAAGAAGGCATTTTCTACAACATTCGTGGATTAGAAAACCTTAAAAAAATTCAAAACCCGATTGATATCATTGTGAAAAATGGTTCCGAAATCAATTTGGAAGCCCTAAAAACAATATTGGCAGAATTTGGCGAACTCCTCGGAAATTTTGAAGAAGTGCCTCATCAGTTTGCGCCAGAAACGAAGGAAGAAGAAGAATTTTTGAAGAATCTTAAGAACATTATGTCTGGGAAGATTAAATTGAAAATGAAACCAAAAAGGAGGCTCCCGGTCCTTTTACCGATTAAAGGGCAAAGAGTTGAAATATCCTGTGATTTTCACATCACACAGTGTTACAAATGTTTAAAATTTGGGCACAAAAAATCGAGCTGTGCTGAAAAGAGAAGAATGTCATACTCGGAATACAATGAATATTTAAGGAAGGAGCTACAGCTTCCCGTAAGAATAGAAAGTGCCGTGGAAGAAAAACTAGAAGATGACCAAATTGAAACTCGGAAGCAGAAGAACAAGAGTCGTTAGTCGAGCTTCAAATGACTCCCATAGAACCCGATCAAGACAAAGAAATTGAACCTTCATCAAAAGAAAATGAACCTTCATCAAAAGAAAATGAACCTTCATCAAAAGAGAATGAACCTTCATCAAAAGAAAAACAACCTATGGAGGGTAGCCAAAAAGAAACCACACTGAGGGAAGACTGGAAGCTAGTGTTAAGGAAACGACAGCCAGTAATGAATAACGGAAAAAGCCCTACAAAAAGTCAACAAAAAATATCAAGTAAACGGTTACACGGAAGCCCAACAGACGAACCAAACAAAAAATCACGGGAAAAGAGCCCTTCGGATCCTCGGTACAGAGACCAAACAAATGACCACAAGCTTTCCTAAAGGATTTACGGACGTCAAGAATGGTCCTTGTGGTGAAAAAGGAAATAACTCCTTGGAACCTAGATCGATTGAAGAACCCAAATTGACCCTGTGTTGGTATGTTTTTTTAAAGTTAAATTTAATTATATAAGCATTTTAACCCTCTCCCACCCCCTAACTATATCTCTTAAACATGAAACCTTCTAATCTTAGTATTATTACAGCCAATGCAAACTCAATTTTAAATTTTGATAAACGAAAAAGAGTAAAAATCTTTTAATGCACAATCCTGATGTGGTCTCTATTTGCGATACACGTATGGCTAGAATTGGCTTGGAGAGCCCTTTTCCAAATGAGTATGACTGTTTTTTAGTCCCATCAAAGAAAAAAAAAGCTAATCATCCATCGAGAGGTATTCTTATAGCAATCAAAAGGAAATTAAAACCTCAAGTTATAGCAAAAGATGTAAATGGAAATTTTATTGTTTTAGAATGTAAGTTTGGTGAGTGCTCAATAAGGTTAGTGTCAGTATATGGTCCTAACAAAGACACTCCTCAATTTTTCGATTTAATTGATAGTCAATTTTTATCCATGCCACATAACGAGAACAATGAACTTGTTTTACTGGGTGATTTTAATTTAGTTTTAGACCAAAGTAGAGACACAATGGGTTACAGGAACGAAAATAATCCAAACGCTACAAAGATTTTTAGAGAAATATTAGAAAAAAGATGCCTTGGAGACGTGGCAAATAGATTTTCACTCACGCCCGATCACACTTTCTTCATCAAAAATAAAAATAGTATTGCAAAAAGCGCTAGATTGGATTATATCTTTGTTAGCATGGGTTTAATGTCCAATATTGTGAATTGCAGGAGTATAAAAGAGGTACAATCAGACCATTGCCCTTTAATGGCAACCTTCAGTATACCAGTCATTCATGAAAAGGGCTATTGGAAACTAAATACCAACCTTTTAGATGACGAATCAACCCACCTAAAAGTCACTGAAATAATAAAAGATGTCCGAATAGGGCTACTCGCGAGGAAAATAAAATCAGCTTCCCATGCTCTCAAACTGGTTCTTGACTCATCTAGAAGGGAATACATTAAATTAGGGGTGAGGAGAAGTCTGGAAGGAAAAAAGAAAATTAATGAATTAAGTAGCGAAGGCAATTTTTTTTCAAATAAGTATTCTTCTACTTCGGCGGAAGGCAGTCTTATTAGGAGTGGCCTGAGTGGAATAGGGAAAGAACAAATTATATTTGAACGCTTGAAGCTTTTTGAAAAGAACCAAAAAGAGAAAAGCAACATTAACCTTCTGATAGACTCGAGTGGGTCGGAATTAAAATGCAAAAAGGCGATCGCAAAAGAAATAACAGACTTTTATAAAAACCTATATCAATGCCATGAATGCCATTCAGGGGATATGAATTCAGCACAAAGCTGCTTTGTGCATCGGCGTGATATATCTTTTAAAGAACATAGAAAAAAATTAAACGATTTAGAACATGGTGCACCCCAAGTCTCACAGGCGCTCAAAGACTCAATAAACATGGAATTAACGTCCGAGGAAATAAAGGAGTACATAAAAAGTTATAAGAAAAAAAAAATCTCCAGGACCCGACGGATTTCCCATGGAATTTTTTAAGAAATATAACAATATTATTTCGCCTCTATTGGAGGAAGTTTTTAAAGAAGCTATTCATGTAGGACATTTCCAAAAACATATAAGTGAAGGAAAATTAATTCTCATTCCAAAAAAAGGAAATGACCCTCGTTTTGTAAACAACTTAAGGCCCTTAACAATGCTAAACTCCTCTTATAAAATATTTAGTGGTATTATTGCAAAACGTTTTCAAAAGGTATTACCTACAATAATACATAAATCACAACAGGGCTTCATTCAAGGAAGACATATGCAGGACGCCGTTAGAGGGATCCTAGACTCTGTAGGCCAAAACACCTCTGAAAAGAAAGCTGCCTTGGCAATTGACTTTTACAAGGCCTTTGATTCAGTATCTCATGGTTATATTATTGATAAACTCCTTCAGTATGGCTTTAGTTGCAAATTTATCAAAATGGTCGCGATATGTCTTCGGAATATCTACTCTACATACGGAAGGAGCAAAGACAGTTTTCAAATTAAAAGAGGCTGCCGTCAAGGAGACCCACTAGCCCCAAGTCTATTCATTTTAGCCATTGACCAACTAATTAGAGTGGTAGATGAGTCCAAAAAAATAAGAGGAATTAAATTTGGAGCAGTGGAAAATAAAATCCAAGCCTTCGCTGACGACTTAACAGCCCTTTACTCGGGTACCATACAAGGTATAAAAGAGTCTCTTGATGAAACGCTTCAAATAGTCGACTGCTTTGGAAAAGCCTCAGGTTTAAAGATAAATTTTGCAAAGACTTTTCTAATTTCAAATCTTCCAAATATTAATGTAATAAAAAATATAAAAGTCATTCAAGAAGTTACTGTTTTAGGTACTAATATATCTATGGTGCATTCAAATGATGAAAGCAACCGGAAGAGAATTGAAAATAGAATAAGGAAAGTTGCTTCCAAACTGAGTTTTTTAATAAGCTGGAATTTGCCTACTAGAATAAAGGTATGGAATTCAATTATACTTCCAACTGTGATTAACCTTCTAAGGATAACACCTTATGACGCCAAGTTAACAGAAACTGTTGGGGAGATATGCTCCTCTTTCGTATTAAAGAACGGAACACCAGCATTGATTACCTGGAAGAGAATTATATGTCCAAAAAGGTACGGAGGACTAGGCCTTTTACCTATAAAAGATTTTTGGAAGACTATCTTGTTCTCCTGGTTTAAGAGATTAGTAAAGGAAGACTCTTCATGGATGAGGACAGTTATGGAAAAACTCGAGAAAAATGCAAATTTTGAGTATATAAATGGAAAAGGAAATGGACCCATGAAAGTAATCGGGTCACTGAAATCCATAAATTCTTTCTGGTCTAGCGTCGCAACAATAGCGGAGTTTATATCAAATAAAGTTCTTAAAGAAATGGTTTGGCAAGAACCTACAAAATACAATAGTCGTCTGGATTTTTTAGCAGGTACCACATTAAAGAAAAAAATTACTTTTATCGGGGAAATATTTGATTTTAATGGCGATATGACTCTAATCGAAGCACTTGAAAAGCGTAGGATCTTAAAACACATAACATTAAAGGAACGACCAATTGGACCACGTGACAGTTTTTTTAACTTTATCAATTTTTATGAAAACAAACACATACGTTTTATAATACTTCCAAACGAAATAAAAAACAAGTATTTAACACAAATTGAGAGACATAGGGATAGAGTTGGCGAAACCGCTCCCATCGGGTCAATAATTAAAGCAATAGAAAACCCTTTGTTTGATCCTTCCTTATATTGGTTTCGGTACAGGATAATAACAAATACTTTAACCACAAGTTATACCCACGGTAAACTGGTGAATTATGGGAGTTGTTTCTTCTGCAAGAAATACAAAGAGACTGCTTATCACTTTTTAGCCGAGTGTGAAGCGATCAGAGATGTCCGGGAAAAAGTTGCGTTAAAGGTTTATATTGATTTTAATATTGTCTTAACAAAAAATCATTTCTCCTTTATTTATTTAGGTCCTTTTAAAGAGAAAATAAATTATCTTTTAGCTAAAGTTTTCATTATTCTTTACAAATTCAGAAGTACCCAAACAACTATTCCTAAAAATTTTATAACAAATTTAGATGAATTTTTTTAACGATTTCATTATCAATTTATTCATAGTGTAAACTTTTATCTTACGATCACTTACCCCCCCCCCCCTCCCAGGAGATCAATCATTTGTCCTTTTTGTGTTTTTCTTATTGATTTATTTCATGTGATATTGTGTTTTGTGTACACGTAAAAGATAAAATAAAGTCATGTTGTACTAAGGTACAAAAAAAAAAAAAAAACACAATCAACCGTATTCAAGATCAGGAGTTTAGATTCCATGGGTTCGTAATTCCCATATAGAACCTCTGGTCAGAAGTTGTAAGGCTTCTGGCCCTCGGCAGGTCGACTACTGCTTTGAATTCAACATGATTTATTTTGATCCGTGCGGTTCTATCGATTGCTCACGGATAAAAAAATATATAATGGAACATTGTGCCATAAAACCTTTTAGGAAGAAAAATGAGAAAACCTATAAGGAAAAATGTGGCTCAATTATTTCCGAAATTAGTTTGTATATAATTATTATGGAATTTTTATATATATGTAAGAGGGGGAAAAATACTCTTTTTTTTTTTTTTTTTTTTTTTTTGCCTATATGGGTTCGATAGAATTGCATCCGATAGGATATAAATAAGCATTATAGCGTTAAAATTAGTCTATCGAACCTAGGATCTTATCAATGAGGTAGACCAAATATGACCATCCCCTCTCGGGATTCGAACCTGCGCCCCCAACATTGAGAGTTGACACGCTTTACACGCACGGCTATCGAGCTCCCTTACTCTTTAAGTATTGAAATATAAACCTCTTCAGAGTTTTCCTTTTATGGAGTTTATAGTAACTTTGTGTTGCTTCTTTCCTAAACCCTTATGACTATCATTATTGCTATGGTTCTTTCTTGACAGCTCATTCGATACGTCACAAAGGTTCACTTCAGCGTCTCTAAGTGCTGAAGTGGAACAAGCGCAGACTCAGAGGTAGCAGTTAATGCCTCCATGCCTGGGTCAGGGTCATTGGTTCATCCAACATAAGATTCATGAACGGGTTCACTTCTGACGGGAAATCGGTTTGATCCTTCCTCGGAGATGATCAGTTTCTTTGTTTGGGTAACTTTCAGCGTCCGTCGTCCGTTTCCGTCACATTCAATATCTCGCTTAAGATTCCCCAAGTCCGTACTCTTATTGTCCGTCTCTGTTGGAGTTTGCGAAGACTCGAGCAAAGCTACCTGCCTAATTGATCTCATGATAATTGTATTGAAAAGGGTAGTTTTACAGAGACGGTCGATGCAACACCTTGGTATTTTCATGGACCTCAATGACTTTTCCAAGTCTCCATTGGTTCTTCTCGAGGGTATCTGGCTTTAACAGAACAATATCCCCATGCGGAGCTTTTCTAAATAAGTAGAATCTTTGATCCACTTTGAAAGTATACTCAGTTCCTGTAAGTATTCTTTACGCCAAGCAGACCAAAAAGCGTTTAATATTCGCTTTCTATTTATCCACATATCAGAACATGGTATATTTCCATCACCTTATTTACATGTATTTAAAGGATGAAGATTTATTAAAAAGCTTACCTCAAACTTTATAGCTTAGTTACAACGTCACAACACTCGGATCTCTAATTTTGTAGCTTGAGGACAATTATGTACGTAATATAACGTCACAACTCACGGATCTGAAAGGAAACCAGGCCTTCTGTAAGACCAAAAATATGGTTCTCCTGTGCCACTTGAGACTCCACTGTGTGGTGTTTAAATACACTAATAATACCTGAGGATATAGAAGGAGTCACTTATTAGAGTAATCCCATACATGTCAGCCCTGAGGGTCACTGAGTACACGAAGAGGAGGTTGAGGACATCTTTATTGAGGTAGAAGGGGCGCACAGGACAAAGTGTAAAGATAGACTGACTCAGCAAATAACAATAAATGGGAACATGAAGAGCAAAGGAAAAGGAAAATAAGTAGGCAAGGTTAAGGGTTAAGGGATGCCAATAGATGGCTAAGACCCACAGGGATGCCAGTAGAAATACAATACATAACAACGATGCGGCGGGGTCGGAGTTGGTTTACATGCCTCGTCTTGATGGCATTGTTGATTCTGACTTTCCAAAGCGAGTCGGAGATTTTCTCTTCTGTCCACCCGGGAACCCACTTCAGCGTTTTTGCGTTGAAGTTCTTGCACCACACAGGTGCTTTCTCTCGGACAGGTTCTTTTGACTGGTTGGCACTGAGGGTGGTAAGGAGGAGACAGAGTCAGCTTCACCCCCCCCCCCCCCTCTGACAATCTCGCCCTGGTTTGTAAATTGAGGGCCATTGTCAAAGTGTACTCCTTTTGGAAACCCGAACCTCGAAAACAAGTACAGTAGTCTCTGGAGAGTATGGACGGTAGACGTGTTCGTTATGGAGGCGGCTTCGATCCATTTGGACCCAGCACCGACAAGGATGAGAAAATCCTTATTTTTGAAGTGAAGAAAGTCGATATGGACGCGCTCCCATGGAGAAGCAGGGGAGAAGGGTACGAACTTAGAATGAGGAAAGGGAGCATTACTTTGACATGTCGAACAGGCATTCACTAGGTCTTCGATATCTTGGTCGATATTGGGCTACCATACTTTGGAGGGGAAATGGCTTTCATTTTTACAGTGCCCCGTTGGGATAAATGAAGCTCCTCTATGAATTTAGAACGAAGGGAGAACGGGACAACGAAGCAAATTCCCCAAAATAGCATGTTGTCTTTGATAGAGAATTGATGACATTTGGACAGAATTTTTTTGAGTCAGCTTGGACCAATTGTCCGTACGGGCAGCTTCGATTACCGTTGATAGGGATTCATCCTCTTCAGTCGCCTTCTGTAGTTCACGCACCTCAGTGCTGTATGAGGACAATGCAAGACACAATAGTTCGTCCGTTGTATCATGTGTAGGATCAGGACCGTCTAAGGGGTCACGGGAAAGCCTTTGACATGCGTTATTTTGTAGTCAAACATCGCGAGGCGCAGGGCGAAACGCGAGAAGCGAGCCGTGACTACAAGAGGGAGTTCATTCTAGGGATTGAGGAAGTACTCGAGGACCTTCTGGTCCGTTTGAATAATAAATTGGCGACCCAGAAGATGACGTTCAAAGCGATTTAGACTGAACATTATACCCGTTGCTTCCCGGTCGATTTGCGAGTAATTCTTCTTGGCTGATAGCTTCCTGGAAGCGAAGGCGATGGGACGGTCTACTCCATCGATTACATGCGATAGGATGGCCCCGAGCCCGACCGGAGAGGCGTCCGTTGAGAGAAACAAGGGCAATGTGCAGTCATAGAGTGCGAGGACAATTTGTCAATTTGTGCAGAGGGGCGGCGGTGAGAGAAAGGTTTCTCAGGAAATGACCGTAAAATTGGACCAATCCAAGGAAGGACTTGATTTGCGAGCATGAGGTAGAAATAGGGAACTCAAGGACAGGCCGCACCAGGTCAGGATCAACTGATTTGCCCTTTTCAGATACTTTGAACCCGAGGTAGGTCAGATCGTTCGCCATGAACACACACTTACTTTTGTTTAGCCGGGCTCCAGGGGCACTTATGCGTTCTTACACCCTGCGTAGAGTGTTAAGGTGCTCTGGCATGGGCTGGAATAAATAAAGAGATCGTCGATGTAGATCTTTACGTCAGGGATACCATCCAAAAGCTTCTCCTGAGCAGCTTGGACGATTGCTGGGGCAGAAGACAGGCCATAGGGCAGAGTTTTGTATCTAAGGAGGCCCATAGGAGTGTTGATGGTTAAAAGGTTCCTAGACTGCGGAGCTAACTCGTATTGCTCGTAACAACGACGAAAGTCCAGTTTTTTGAAATATTTCGAGCCGGACAAGTCTCCAAATAACTCGTCCGGATGAGGTAAAGGCCCACTCAGAGGACTCGACTTTCTCGAGCGTTCTGCACTCGATCATTACCAAGAGTTCCTCTTTAATTTTATCCCTAAGAGCCAGAGGGACTGGGCGTGCGCGTAGATATCGAGGTTGCGCGTCATCCTGATGTGGATTACTGCCTTTGTGTGGTTCATGACTTGGCTCCCGGACTCAACAAACAAGTGACCAAATTGTGTGTGAAGGGTTTCTAAGGTAGGTTCCGCTAGTTGGATTTGATCACAGAGGAAGGAAGGTTGTGGATCAAAATGAGGCCAAGGTCGATGCAAGCTTGCGACCCGAGGATAGATTGCTTAACGTTAGTCACGAGGAAGGTGAGCGACTTGGGTTTCTTATCTCCTAGACCAGGGTCGGCAACACAAAATGTTGAAAGACCCTTAAGGGACCAAAAATTATAATAATAAATGTGTCTGGAGCCGCAAAAAATTAAATGCCTTATATAACATTCATTTGATGCAACTTATGGTACTATATATTTTCCTCCCTCATCTTTTTAATAGTTTCTAACATTTCCAGGATGCCACTAGGGCAGCTCTAAAGAGCCACATGCGGCTCTAGAGCCGTGTGTTGTCGACCCCTGTCCTAGACAGAGGGGAAGGGTGACACTTCCAAGAGTAGGTATCATGTCACCCCCAAGGCAGAGATATGGCCTTCGTGGCTTAGGACCATTTTAGGAGGGACTAGTCTACGAGGGATTACATTGACATTCACACCCAAATCTAACAGGAAGGTAACAGGAGTGCCATGGACTACAGCCTGCACTAAGGCTCTCTTTGCACACGGAGTAGGATAACAGGAGACTTTGGAGACAGTCGGGTTACCCATACCCGACCTACAGCACGATGCTAGGTGGTTCATGCCGCCACACTTAAGGCAGGTCTTCCCAAAGACTTTACATTGGGACTTCAGAGGAGGATGCATCGAAGCACAGAATTTGCACTTAATTTTCTTGGAGAATTGCGGGGGTTTCACCTTCCTCTCCGTGGGACGTGTGCCCTTGGGGCCTTTATACTCCGAGACCAGGACGGAGGTTTCCTTGCCCATCTCACGGGAGTGGACTTCCGCAGACTCCAGTGCTCGTCCCACCTGGAGTACTTCATCCAGTTTAGCGAATCTCTTCTCGAAAACTAGTTGACGGAGCTTAGAGGAGGTTGTATTTTTTAAAAGAGCTCCGACAATTGCGTCTTCTTCATAAGTCACGCTGCAAGAAGAGCAGATCAACTTGCAGAATCGGGCCTGAGTTCTCAGGCGTGTAGCGAAGTCATCAATTGGCTCTCCTATTGACTGCTTAATTTGCCGAGACGATACCTCCCAAATGGTACAGATTCCACGGGAGAGAACGCGTCGTTCATGGATTTGAGGAGTGCCGAGTACGAGTCTTCGTCCTCCAAAGGGGTGACGGTGAGGGTTTTCCGCCACAGTTGCACCTCCGAGCCGGCACAGTGTAGGAGGAGAGCTGTCTTGCGCTCTGGAGGCAGGTCCCCATACAGAGAGGCATATGTCTGAAACTCGTCAGACCATGTAGCCCAACGATGTCCTCTTCGTGGGCCTGAGAGGAAGAAAGGAGGGGGCTGAGATACCCCGAGGTTGTTAGGATGGGAGCTGGCAGAAGGGACGGCTGCAGAAGGTTCAGCCGCATCGAGGCAGGCCGGAAATAGAAAATTGGTAGGGTCACTCCCGCAGGCGATGAGGTGGTCCTTCACGAGGGCAACTAGCTCCGCTTTCCTTTTGCCGATGAGCTCCTCGCTCTCTTCAACGAGCTCCATGCAGATGCACTGCCTTAAGCTCCGCTAGGGTTAGATGAGGGGTCGTTTCCTCATCGTCTCGTCGCCAGATGTGGTGTTTAAATACACTAATAATACCTGAGGATATAGAAGGAGTCACTTATTAGAGTAATCCCATACACGTCGCCAGATGCGGGGTTTAAATACACTAATAACACTGGGGAACAGTGAAAAAAGTTTCTGGGGATATATCAACTGATTTGAATACCTAATGGATCCCTGATAGCTAAATTAAAAACCGTTTTGCTCAATCAGGTCAGAATTTTTTGAAATTTTGAGTTTTTTTTTTTCGATTTTCAACTTTTAGACAAAATCACAACTTTTTTGTTTATTGAGCCACAAAAATGGTAGGGTGTTTTTGGAAATAGCATGGTCATATTAGTGGGGGTGGGGACTAGTTTAAGTTGAAAAAATTATGAGAGAGGCCCAAAAAAGGCAAAAATATTTTGACCGATTTCGGGCGATTTTGTAACTTTTGTTTATAGAGCTATAAAATTCGTATGGATGTTTTTGGAAATGGCATACTCATGTTAGTGGGGGTGGAGATAGGTTTTGAGAGGATAAATTAAAGATAAATCAACAAATATTTTCTTAAACACTTTTTGCAAAAATGCTTCTGATATTTAAAATTATGTCTCCTAAAGAATGATAAAAGAGTGGGCCCCTCCCATTGTGTGTATTAGTTGCATTACACAACTTAGAAAATGGTCTAAAGGCAAGAAGAAGAACTCAAGTTTTTGTGTACCTATGGTGTGGAGAGAACCAAAAAAACCACTCAGATGATTGCCATTGTTGCGCTATAAACTGTAGAGGTATAAATAAAACAGAAAGAGTTTAAAGTATTCAACTTTGAAGATGTTCCAATTCCAATGTTCTAGTCACTTCCAGATGTTACAGATGGTGAAAGTGCGACTGTGCAGTTGCAATGTGATAGTTCACACAATGATCATGATATACACTTTGAACAACATCCTAGCCGAAGCAGTTCAACCAGGGTGAATTAAATGACCTAGCGAGAGACTTAAACTCGCTCAAAAAATATGCAGAACTTATGGCCTCTAGATTAAGTGAGAATAATCTGCTTTAAAGTGGTACAACAAAATCCTTCTACAGAACAAGAGATTCAGAGTTTGTTCTTTCTTCTCTGAGAAAGATGACTGTAATGACATTCCTGGTCTCCTGGATAAGTTAGGTATAAGTAACTACAATTCTCAAGAGTGGAGACTTTTCATTGACAGTTCTAAATACAGTCTCAAAGTTGTTTTGCCCCATAATGGAAATAAATATGGATCCATTCCAGTTGCCCATGTCACCAAACTAAAAGAAACCGAAATCCCTTATTTCTCTTTCACTGGGATAATAGGGCAAGAGAGGAACACTGGGTGAGGAAGGAGTGGCCAGAGAGGACTCATATGACTGTTGGAGAGAAAAATGTTATTGTTGAGCCTCTGGGGGAGAAATCAAAGATCATTTTCCCTCTCTTCACATTAAGGATTAATAAAACAATTTGTCAAAGCCCTAGACAAAGATGGAGACTGTTTTAAATACATTTGTGATGCTTTCCCTGGACTGAGTAAAAAAAGGCTGGAATTTGTGATGATCCTCAGATCCGAAAGCTAATGAATGATCATTTGTTTGTTTTTATTATGAACCAGATTGTGTATAATGCATGGAGTTCCTTTGTCTTGGTTGTGGATAATTTTCTTGGAAACAACAAGTCAAGCAATTATGTGAAGCTTGTAAACAGTATATTTGTGAGCTAAAAGCAGCTAAATTTATATATGAGCATCAAACTTAATTTCCTTTTCTGTCACCTGGAGAAATTTCCTGAAAATCTTGGAAGTGTTAGTGATGAGCAGGGTGAGAGGTTTCACCAGGAAATGAGGGACATGTAGAAGAGGTACCAAGAAATATGGGATAGCCATATGATGGCTGACTATTGCTGGAGCATAGCTCGCGACTATCCTAATTTGCAGCACAAGAGGAGATCTTTAGAGAGAAGTTTTATACTGCTAGTAATTAGCATTCCATGCATTTTCAATTTGAATATGTTTTTTGTATAGTAAAAAATAATTTAGTTTTACTTAAGAAGTTGTAATATAAATAATATGTATACTGAAAAATATGCAAAATTTGGTCATTTTACCATAAATTAATGTAATTTTTTGGGCCTCTCTGGTTATTTTTTCAACTTAAACTAGTCTCCACCCCCACTAATATGACCATGCCATTTCCAAAAACACCCATACCATTTTTGTAGCTCAATAACCCAAAAAGTTGTGATTTTGTCTAAAAGTAGAAAATCAAAACAAAAAACTCAAAATTTCAAAAAATTCTGACCTGATTGAGCAAAACAGTTTTTAATTTAGCTATCAGGGACCCATTAGGTATTCATACCAGTTGATATATCCCCAGAAACTTTTTCACTGTTCCCCAGTGTTATTAATGTTTAGTCGATTAACTTTGAGCATCCCTTATATCAATATAAATGCGACCCATTTATTTGTTTGGTCTTCTGGCCCTCCTAAACTCATAGTTATATATTGATCAACTTTTTTTATGGTATGTAGTTTGAGATGTCTAGGAAATATTAGGTCTAAGTGATATTCTCGGAAAAGTTTGGACATGTTCATTTTATTCACGAAAGTGTTTTTTAGCGATTTTAGAATTACTGTGTTATGTTTGAACCAAATCTTATGGGAATGATTTGAAAGTGTTATGGTGTGTTTTGGTCTATTTGGTTATTTCTGGAAGATTGGGGTTTCATATTTTTGAGTGGGTGGTCGTTTACAGAAAATATGAAAATATTGATAGTTGTTTAGTATAGACACCTATTGGAAGTTTTATTTTTTAGTAATAAAAAAAATATACTCCCGGTTTACTACAAAAAAAACATTAATCCATCTCACAATAAAAGCATAACAAATATCATTAATAAACTTTTAAATGTACATATTTCCTCTTTGATACACTGGTTATATATCATGAACAACTAAATTAAAGCGTAAAAAATGATCCTCCCAGAGTCAATTGATTAGCTTTGGGTTTAATTATTAATAGTACAATAAATGGGAGTTCGAGGCTGGAGGTTATTGTATATTTTTATATCAATAGAGTGTCAGTCAAAACTGTGTTTCAAAGAAGTATTTAATTAAAATTCGTAGATTCATAACAAAAATAAAATATATGGTTTTAGAGGATGTCTAGTGAATTCTTCAACAATAAATACCTTGCACTATAAATTTTGTATGACATTAACAACTCTTCCCAGCATCTCAAGTATATATGTTTATGTTCTAACAGAAAAACTTATGTTTTAAGATGTTGGTGTGTAAAATATATTAGTTATCAAATAACAAAAACCTCTGATTTATATAGTATATATATCTAATCCCTTTCATTGCCCATAAGCCATGTTAGTTCAAATATACATATATATTGAATTTGGAAATTGGACTAAAATAAAGGAGATCCCATGACAAGCCCTAAGCCACCTCTCGACCTTGAGAGTAATTGTTACCGTTAGATCTCATCAAAATATCCAAGTAAAAATCTTTAACCATATTTGATCTTTGAATGTACGTACGGGGTAGTTAAATAAATTATATTCTCTGATCCATTTATAGTCCAATATCCAAACAAAAACGTAACTGTAGTGTCCTGTATTCACCCTAGGTTTATCGGAGGAGCGTAAAATGTATCGCCAGAACCAATCATACATCACAGTGCACATAAATATCCTTTTCAAAACTTCAAAAAGTGATTGACCTTGAAAAATTGTAAGAAGATAGAGGATCAATTTAACATAATTTTTGAAAGTTTAGATGATTTACGTACAAATATGAGAATGAGTCATATCTTTGATAAACGTTATCACCATAAGCATTTTTAAAACCTGAGGTCCCATAGCAAGAATTATATCATTATTATTTCCCTCCAATACTTTTTATTGGCATCTCTTTTATCATACGACTTTTATAAGCACAATGAATAGACAAAATTACCAACCTTTGGAATCTTTTATGTAAGGTCCTGATCAAAGCCTATGGGACACAGATATTTGATAAGACCCATAAAACCCTTATCTTCATGACCTTGCCTATCAAATAATTTGTTCATATGGGCACCTAATTTGTGACCGTTTATCATTCAAATATATTTATTTATTGCATATTCAGTGGGTTTTAATATTATAAATATTTTATCTTAAAAAAGTTATTTGTCAATATTTTGTATTAGTAACTTTACGATGACATGCACTAGTCTTAAATCATTCAAAAGGGGCTCAAATAAAACATTATAGGTTTTGGTGTATCTTTAATATTGGGAGACATTTGATTGATTTATATGCCGATGATGTTACTCTGATGATCGAAGCCAGCTCCGAAGCTCAACTCATCAAGAGAATTGAAATCATATTGTCCTTCTTTAAAAAATTCGAACTGAAGTCCGGTCTTGGAATGAATACTAAAAAAACAGGCATACTGCCATTAGCATCGTGGAATCCAGACCCCTCTGTTATGATCTCTAGTTGTAAGGTTGTACAGTCAGTGAACATTCTTGGTATAGAGTGGATGAAAAATGGTGTGTCTATGTCTAACTGGTTGGAAATGAATTTAAAAATTTATCGATCTTTGAAACAATGGCGCCATCTCTCATTAATGAAAAGGATCGATCTTTATAATACACGTGTAGTGCCTGTTGTTTTGTATAGGGCGACTTCGATTCCTTCACTTGCCGAGTATGCAATCAAAGAAGAAGAGTCTTGGTTGACCTCACTTTTTCACAAATCTTATCTTCCCGCCCTCAAACGTCCCAAAAAATTATATTCTTCCAACCTTCCTATTATCGTAAAATAGTTGAAAAAATGGGCGTGTATCATGAACAAGACTGGAGAAGGTACTTCACTTCGACGGAATTTTATAATTGGATTCACATGGGCACCATTTTAACAATTCAGATTTGGAAATGTTTTCTCCCTTTTAGCATCGATTCAGAGGGTATTATGGAGATCCCATCCTGTTTATTTATCGGATACAACAATCGATATTATATACCAAAACAAGGACAAAAAACCGTTTATCAAGAGATTTGGAGATCCTGTTGTTCTCGAGAGAACTGCTCTTAACCAAAATAAATTTACAGCACATGACTTAGATAGGTCAAATTTTAACATTGGAAGGTTCCGCTTTCCACTTGAACGTTCTTTTATTGGTTTTAATCCTTCGAAGCCGTGGTTTTAAAATTTGCACTTAAAAGACCTAGATATGATGGAGCGATTTCAATATCTGAAAGATTTCAAAGTTTGTTGGGCCTCTCTTTGTCCTGGAAGAGAAGAATTCTGAAATCTACGGGTAGTATTGCCGATGGTGCAAAATTTACTGCACAATTACAAATTTCAGGACAAATCCTCAAATTTCAGCTTCCTTGCATGAACTGTGGTTTTTTATAAACAATACCTTCCATGCATTCGTAGACTGTCCAATCCTAAAGGTGTTTAAGCTATTCGTAAAGCTTAACGTTTGTGAAAATGAAGACGATTCCTCAAATATTTTAAAAGCCTATGTTCTTTTTGGTGTCTTTAATCTTAAAAAGAAATCTCCCCCCAGTCACAAAGAATTGAATCTGCAATACAAAATGTAAAATCTTTAATTGCACAAAAACTTACTACTAACAAGTACATTTTAGAAAAAGAGCTAAGACCTATCCTCATTGGTGCTGCCGCCCGCCACTCTGCTTTTGAGGTCAAAATTCCTGATTTGGGAGCGTCAACTGGAATGGGCTGGAGACCTCATTAAATTTTATCCGAACAGTTCAAAATTCTATTGGAACGACATCAGAAGGATTTTAAGAATGCATCGCCGTTTTGTATTGAATACAAATTAGTTTTATCAACTGTGTTTTATATATATGGTTTTTATCTGGTCGGTAATTTTGAACTATAATGTTCATTGATGTTTTTATTACGTAACTGTCCAGATTTGATTTTATTTCTTATTGTTTCTGTATGTTTTTAGTGTATTTTTTGTACACTGTATTCTTTTTGCAGTAACAGAATAAAATTATTTTAACCATGAAAAAAAAACAAAAAAAAACAACATTAAATCTGTTTCTCTTACTTGAATATTTTATAGAATTTGACAAAAGAAAAATAGTATAACACGGAAAGAGATTATAAATATATATATATATATGTATGTTTATATATATATATAAAGGGAGAGAGAGAGAGAGAGAAAGTGATAATGTCAAATTTAGGCTAACAACCCATCACCAAATAATCCTAAGATCTTGAATGTCAAAAATAAAGCATATTGGGGATACGAAACACCCAGTAATGGACACTGAAGTTCCGCCCGTACAATAATGGTATATTTGGTTGGAAACCCCACAGTTAATGGGTTCTAAAGTTTTGTAATTAATAGTTATAATATTTTTGGTTAACAAATCCACTACCTAAGACGTCGGGTTTCGTCTGTCACTAATAAAGTATATTTGGTTCATAAACCCATTAGACCTATTGGTTGGTACACTGCTTTTTTCCGTCACGAAGTTTTATTCAATATTTGTAACAAACAATACCGTTTAATACATACTACACTAAAATTCAATTATAAAAAAACTCTCTTCAACAGTTGCGTAAAAACATAAAATGCACGTTATAGTTCAGATTAACTGTTAAAAAGTGATTACCTAAATATAAAATGATAATTTATTTGTTCCTAAAAAATGTCGATATTTTCTTAAATCCTCTTGGCTGATTTAAAAATTGAATTGATCTCGATGGTACGAATCGAACGACATTTCTAGCCCATTTCCAATCATCTGATGATGCGTTCGGAATCTTAATTTGCAAAACTGAGTAGCGGGCAATGTCTCCAATGTTTATTGTCCTTAGGTCTTCGACTTCGGTGAAAGAGTTTGTCCTGTTTTGTTTTTATTTTTTTCAACTAAGGACTTTATATTTAAAAGTTCTTTGTCTATATTTTTATGGCATTTATTTACATTCATAAGCACAAAACAAAATAAAGGCTTTTAAAAGATTTTAGGTAATTACTGTATTTTTGCATACATTTAATTGAATAAAACGCTTGACTCCCATAAGCACTAGACAATCAACGAAGGCATGAATGACCAAATTTAATTAAACCCAACAATTATTGTAAGGATAATAAAATCTAAGTAATTGAGCAACAATCTGAAACTGAGCTTTAAATTTGGCACTATCAATTATACCACACGTCGACCGAAAAATCCTCTGTTTTCATGATTGAGGAAGACCAAGCAATTGTAAGAAGCTCTCTGATATAGATCCAAAGGACTCTTCACTATGGGTATAAAATTTTAAAAACCAAGGCTTGGAAGGACTAAAATCATTGCATGAACGTTCTAAAGGAAATCGAAACCTACTTACATTAAAGACAGGATCTCAGGTCATGGAGTGTGATAATATTTTGAGATAAAGCGATTCTCTCTAATGCAGCAGGATAGCCAATTTTTTGAGAAAAGGTTCTTTTCCCTCTTTTCATAAATTACATCCACAACAGTATCAGAAAAGAAATTAGGCAGAACCGTCCATATAATTATTTGCATTGAAGCTAAAAGAGAGAAAATGCTTCCAAATCTGGGTTCGTTAATGGAGTACCCATATGGAACCAATTGTAAAATTCGGAGGATGTATAAAATATTCTCCAGTCTTTGTCGTGTAAAACGCCCATTTCTTCTACGATTCTTAGATAACATTTGGGTAAGATAGATCCTAACTGACAAAGTCCACCTACACCTGCTTTACATATAGCCTATTTCTTAAAATAAAATTGTACATAAAAAGTAAATTATATTGTTAATGATTTCTCACAGAGGCTATATGCAAACAAATTGAAACTGGCATGGGTAAAACCTCATTATGAAAATGTTGGTCCCAATGTATTGATTCGGTTTTTCACCATTAATGGAACTTCCTCCGGGAAAAATTATTCCGGGATAATTATTTGACATTGGTTTAATTAAATCAGCCGTGCAGAAGATAATCAGCCAAACCTAGGCCAAAATGAACTTAAGAAAAGTAAGACACACAGGTAAAGGGATGGATCCTATTATAAAAGTATGTCGAATTGAGAGGTTCGAATGTTCTAGTGCTTTTTCAAGTCTTCAAAGATGCTACATAATCGAAAAGTATGGCAAGATTGACATAACTTTATTAAAAACCATGATCATTTCAATTTAATTAGTTAGCCCATAAAAAATGCAAACTGAACTGTACAACCCTAACGTTACGAAGCAAATCATTTATTATTTTATATTTTACTTACAATAATAGTATATTTGAATCAATCAACTATCTCGTTATTGGCAAATCCATATATTTCATTGCGTTTTTTCTGTCTCAGCTATGGCCCTCTCATTAACGAACTAACATCAATCACTTTGAACATGATTCAAATCCCTTCAATCAATCTAAAAAACAAACAAAATAATCATTCAATTACTTTTATAAATTAAAGATGGATCATTTTGTAAGGTAAGTTACATTATAATTTGCGTTAATGTATGCATAGTGAATTTTGTTTAAATTTGTCCTTCATATTCTATGCATTCCATGTCGTTCCGGGCATGTTATTGAGCGCTTATAAATAGTTTTCTTTTGATATTAATTATAGAGTAAAGGCCCATCCTCTGTTTATGGCTTTGAACGTGACATAAAACACAATTGCAATGAATTATGTGTGTAGCTTGCCTTTCAATGCATTTGTGTATGAAAACCTAGGATTTAAAAAGAGGTCCACATGAAGTACAAAGGCCATTATGCAAGTATTTAAAAAGTATATTTATGAAACTCTCATTTTATCTATATATTTTTTATGAACCTTTGTTTAGGTTGATGAAATGCAATTGGCCAAAAGGAATAAAAAATAAATAAACTGCCAATAATTGTTTTGTATATTTAAAATATTTGTCGTTAGTTTACGATTGATTACACAGGTCAACAAAAATCAGCTTACAAATTTAGGTCAGACTAATTTTCACTAATTCTTATAGAGTTTTATCCACTGATTCTGAATATGGTATTCATTTTTCAAAGTTAGTGATAAATTCAGAGCAAAATGGATTTCAAATTTTCAGCACTTTTTCGATTCAGAGCCATTATTGACATACAAGGACTGAAGTATAGAAAAAAAAAATAGCAATGATTTGATAGAATTTAGATGAAAGTACTCATTTCAATTTTTACTTCGTCTCTGGCACAGTTAGACTTTAAAATATATGTCGTTTTGTACGAAAAATGAAGGATTTTACTTATAGACTCACTGTTCCTCACTAAAAGGTTTTACATGATTAAAATTAGTATGAATATGAAGATAAAATTATCAAGCTTTAGTTTGATATGCTTGGTGTTCCATAAAATGCCTTATTTTAATAAAAATTAGCAAATGAATATTTTTTAAATCCTCTCGATTTTGCCCTTTCTTAGAGAAATTTATAAGTCACCCAGTGAGAGAGAAAGAGAGAGAAAAACTGACGTCACAATGTAGGTAAACAATAAAAAGGAATTTACCCCTTCCATTGGAATTTGAGTGTTTTTTTCCGGAATACTTCCGAGGATCCAGGATTCCTAATGACTGGCCTGCCGGCTGTGCCGTCGTACACAACATTTGTGATAATAATTCACCGTGACACAGCCTCGGATCAAGCATGGAGCAAGGAGTAGAGCCTTAGGAGGACATGACTCCCCAGAGGGTGCTCAGCCTATTCTCTTTGCATCAAGAGGATGATGTGTCGGAGACAGACAGACCCTCAAGGACATACCCCCCCTCATGGACTCCCATGAGAGAGAGAGAGAGTCATTGCCCTTGTCCTGTCTACCTACTAGCTATTCTATCGGGGAGTCTCCCATTCAAGTGAACCATCGTTTTTTGCAGCAGAAAAATGAATTACTTACGTTTTCGTTTGCAAAATTCACCTTTTATTTAGTATGGAAAAGATGCAGCGGGACGACCTCCCTTCCAGCCACCCACCCACGTCCTTCAAACTCATAGCTGCCGCCCCGAGGAGCCAGGAGCGTTCTGCTAAGACAAAGACAAGACATCCAACAACACAATCTTTTACCAGCCACAAATCACAATGATACACATCATTCATTTATGAGACGCATTTAAAAAAAGAAAATACTTTTATTAGACCCATAGATGTAATTAAATAAAACCACCACAATTGATTAAAACTTTATGCCGCTCACTGACACCCAAGTTTTCTTGTGCAGGATAGAACATTTAAATTTTTGGAGATAAAAGTTATCATACCACCAGAATTTTCCGAGCCAGTAAAAATTAAAATAACTCTGTGGAAGACAAAAAGACATCGATTTACACAAGGTTTACACGACATTTTACATTTGACATCTTGCAAACATAAATCAGGATTCAGTGACAAAAGATGTTTCATCAACACATGTCGATGTCAAGTCCTGCCATTCTTTGTATTTAATGAGATTATTTTATTTATGAACCATTGTCCTCTAGTATCAGTGTAGTTGATGGATTTGGATGGGAAACACGTGGTAATCTTCAACTTAAACTCACTGTCCTAAAATAAGTATTTTTTGGCTTGGAACAATTGTTTCTTTTACCTGTATTCCTTTCTCTATCTCGAGATAAAATTGAATCAGAGCAATTTCTTTCAGCAGCCGACAGGGAACGAATCCTTAGGGAAAAATATAATGGACTTTATTACTCTGTTTCACTGTTTTTTTGTCTAGTATTTGGGCTTTTCAATATCAGGAGAGGTACTTTAACTAACTTAACACTATATGTCGTACCAGGTACACGAAGGATACACTTATCGATGTCTGTATCGGACACAGTAACACTTGGTAGGTTAAGACGAGAAGAATTTACGTCTTCACATGGGGACCTCCGTGTAGCAACAATAGATTAAACAACTGTTAATGGAGAAACCTCCTCATCTGGTAGGTTGATGTTTGAAGATTTCACAGATGACCCTCAAGAAAACACAGCAACAGGTATATCAACCGTCACTGAAGAAAACTCCCCACTGATGGGAGCCGAATTAATGATATCAGATGGAGTAGCCTCGTCACTAGAGGTATTCATATTCTTTAAAACAAATTCATTTCCAACATTCGTTACTTCGCTAATAACTTTAGCAATATTGGAATCACCTGTGAGGTATTCTTACTTATACTCTTATTGGATTCCTGTGAATTCAAGACTGTGTTCGCCTGAGGAACCGTTTCAGTTAATAAGTCATTTACTTCTACATGATTAGACACGCCGATCAAATCGTTGGTGCAATCCTCAAACGTTTTTTTTTAAAGTTAATTCAAAATCCACAGTTCTAACTCTCTTTATTAGGAAAGTATTTCAGATGGCCAGAGTTAAATCAATGTAAGCATTGGATTTTAGAAAATAAATTTTTGATTACGAAGCTACCCTTGAAGGCTATAATTGCATAAATTGCATTACTGAGGTGAATATGACGTTGAATGCCCTACCGAGCTGATGCAAACATTTTACTATTTACGAGCCAAGGAATACAAGAACTTTATACAATCCACGATACTTATCCACGACGGATCCACATAAGTCCCATATATATTTCTTTGACTAGGGTATCTCTACTGTTAATTCTAAGAAATAATTTTTAAACTATGCTACATGAGCACTATGAATAAAAGACGTATTAGAATCTGAACTTTGACGTGGTTTAGAGGACCTTTATTCAATAGGCTTTTATCACGGTTAAAATGTACACTTGTAATAAAGATGCCAAAGCTTTCCAGATTTTGACACATCATATTTTTTAAATTCTCGCCTATAATGAATATTATATCAACTCAATATCCTTATATAAAAAGGCCCGTTGAGATTTAAAAAATGGTACGCTTCCTTCTTAATGCAACAGGGTATCGTATTGAAAAGAAAGTCTCTTTAGATATAATCTGCTTTTGAATTGAAAATGATATATATATAAACTTTATATATATGTAAATGATTATATAGATATAAATATATAAATATATATATTTGTTGGTATTATGTAATGCCCTGTATGGTTTTGTCCTAATGCTATGCCATTGAGTATTGAAAACACGCCAGATACGATCCAATCAAATATATATCGAAACAATCCAATATATATATATATATATAAATTAAATCTTCTATACTAATAAAAAGAATTCAGTTCGTTCGTTGTTTCGTTCGTTCGTTCGTTTCCCTATATCTCCCGAACGGTTCATTAGATCTTGACGAAATTTTCAGTGAATAGTTTGAGAACTCAAAGAGTGTTTTAGTGGGGTTGCCATCTCCCGGAAATTCGTCATCGCCATGTTATTTTATGCGCCAAACCGTTTTTCGTCGATTTTTTTAATTGCCACGTTAGATTTTGGTCAAATAATTCGTGGAGGAGACTGAGGTAGTAGGACGTGTTTTTAATTTATTGAGTCTTTCCCGGAAAATTCGTTTTCCATTATGATTACTTAAAAAAAATAAGTTTTTTGTCCCTGTCTTTTCTCCCACATTTAAAGTTTGTGGAAAATAGCAACTTTTAATAACGCAACATCGCGGTAATCAAATTTTAATATTACATAGAGATGGAGAGTGATGTTAACCACTCAACTTTTTCTTGATAAATATATGAAGTCGTACTCTTAAGTTTTTGCTGTTTTCCCCCATCAACGGAGATCAAACAAATACTCTGATATTCAGCGCTACCATACATATATTCGGCACTCTATGTTCCCTGTGAAATGACTTAAAAAATAACTTCTTTTATGATATTTAAATACCCAGACTTAAGGAATACAAACGGAAAAATGGCAATGAAGACCCAATGACAACTTTTAAGAAACTTTAATATGAAAAGTCACATGCGATAATTTGACTGAAATTATTCGTGTGATTTATTCTTTGTGCGATGTTTAAATACCCAGCTGTAAGGAATACAAAACAAAAAAAATGGCAATGAAGACCCAATGACAACTTTTTAAGGAAATGATTTTAATATGATAAGTCACATGCGATGATTTCACTGAAATTATTCGTGTAATTTTTTTTCATTCCAGACTATTATCAAGTTGGAAAATCCCAGGCAGGCCGGGTAACATTCGCTAGTATATATATATATATATATAATTTCAATGCTATTTAAAAAAAGAAAAATGTAGGTATGATTGCAAGGATTCGAAACTAGTTTTAATTTTTGATGTACACTAAAAATAAAACGAGGAAAATAAAGTAAAGTTATAAGAATTTTGAATTTCGAAAAGAGACTAGTATAACATCAAGTTACATATCTGATTACGCCAGCCAAAATATAGTTTTTTAAAGGCTTCCAACCCAGCATCTATAAAACATCAGTTTTCATCAACCACAACTATGACATACTGTTTTTGTACATGTCATATCTATGGCTGTTTTAATTACGTCAAATCTAACTCCAATACCGCATTCTCGGACTCACAATTGTGTCATTTGTGGGTTTTTAGTAAGTGTCCTTTCATCCTTGGGCTCCACATGACACAATGGTTGTAGTATTTGGGCTTCAACTACTCTTTACCCGTAATTCATAACTATGTTTCTTACTGTAACACTTACATACTCTCATATAAATCCTATCAACATTCAGGTATTGACTGATGTATCCATTCTAAAAAGCATATAACAGTTGACTATGAAGCCGTCCTGCAAACGACAAAGTGAATTGGAACCTATAATCATAAATATGGAAAAAATATAATTAAATATCACACCATGGTAAATAGCGTTATATATATAGAATAATATATATTAGATGTATTTAAATAATATATATCAGGAAACGACGCGGACAACTTTTTCGCCGGGACCTAAATTTTTCTAGCCGGCCGGGCCAAAACCGGGCCGGGGCTTATATATATTTTTCGTTCCTTCGACATTCTGAAGTGGCGACGGTTTTTTTAAAAAGAATCTCCAAA
>CP045904.1:1345332-1425245 GCA_013387185.1 Caligus rogercresseyi | reverse complement strand
AATCTCCAGAACAGATAAATCCGCTACATTATATATATATATAGATAAAGATAGAAAAGAAAAGTTACAAAGTGTTGTTTATTGATTCCAGAAAATCACTTTCGATTTATGTATACAAAAATTATTTCTTGAAAATACGATCTTCCCAAACAGAAATTTTGATCCTAGTTCAATAACTAATTTTTAATGCTATAAATGCCTATTTTATCCTGTCCCATGCAATTTATCGAACCAAATAGACAAAAAAAATAGAAATTGAAGTCCTGACCCATTGCATGTATTGTGCATCGAATAGTGGTGTTCCTTGATCAAAGAACTAACCTCAAACAAATAAGCAAACGATTTTGTATTATACCATTATTTTAACACAAAGTCCATTAAAATATAAAGCACGTCATTTCGTACTATATGTATATACACAAAAAGAGGAGCAGCGATAGAGAGAGAGAGGTAATAACAAATTCCGCTAGGTTATTTTCTGCTTAAATTCTAAACATATATAAAAAAAACACACAATTATTCGCCGCCCCTAGTTAAAAGTGGGAGTGTATAATCTTGTACGATCAATAGTCCCCTCCCCCATAGCCTTTTCTCTCTCTCTCTCTGTGTCTATATCTCCATTCCTCCTTTAAGCCATAGTCAAAAGCAAAGGAGATAATAGTCCTTCCCCTTTCTTGAGTGTTGGAAAGAAAGAGAGAGAGAGAGAGAGAAAAAAAATGGAAATTCAATATCTCTTCTCAACATCATTTTTTTAGTCTTCCTTCAAGAAGGTCCCGGTTTCTCTGTCTGTCTACTCTCTCAAAACCTAGGGCCACCAGAGAGAAAAAATTAAACACACAATACATACATATATATATTCAGTATCGGTTTTCATTTCATAATATAATAACAATAACAACAAAGGAAGACAAAAAACAATAAGTGTGTAATGTGTTCATGGAGCTGAGGTCCCTCGATCCCTATGGCCGACTATGCCCAGGAGGCTGCTGTTTAGGAGGATCTCCCTACGCCGTGCTCCCGCATCATGTCCTAGGACCGCCACAGCATCTCAGCAGACATCGCAGGCTCCAGGGATATATTCTTCGTATAGTCCTCGGACTTTGCCAATAATACACCACTGCAATGCTTCCCCGTGTCACCTCTCCCAGCTCGCCGCTCTTGGGGAGTGAGGCCGGGATAGCCTCCTTTGGGTTCACGCAGGAACAGGTCGCCTGCGTCTGTGAGGTCTGGAGCAGTCGGGAAACGTGGAACGCCTTGCACGGTATGTAAGAATGAAAAGCTAAAACAATATTTGATTGAGGGTAGCTTTAAAATATTTTATAAAATAAAGTTACATTAACGACCTACGCATTGAAAATATATGTAAAGCATAACTTTACGATATAAACGTGCGAATCGTAATATACTTTTGAATGTAAATCAAGAAGAAACGCTTCTTTTCCATCTTGGTTTTAAACATTGAATAAGAAGAAATGGACCCCTTGAAAGAATCTTTAAATAAAAACGTCGTATAAATAAACTGCTACACGAGCTTAATCCGGAAAAATACTACTTTTAAAATGAATATCTCAATAATGAAGAAATATGAGAGGAAAGTGACCGATTACCAAAACATCTAAACTTTGAATCAATAACAAATAAAAATTTAGACAGAGTTCTTAACTTTATGAAGAATATATTTCTTTTAGTGCACAGTTGTTTTATAGATTGAATCATAAAAAAATTGTTTTAGGAGAAAAAGATCATGGAGAATTTGGCCTTTTTGGCGACCATGCAATATTGCAAATAACCTTTGAGAAAAGCTTTCCAATGCCAAATAATAAAGCTATATGCTCTTAGATGAACTTTTTATACGTTCAATTTTGAAAAAAAAAATTGGAATATCATTAAGCATTAAATTAAAATAAGTATATATTTTAGACCCACTTTGAATCCTCCACTTTATTTATAATTAACATAAACATTTTTTAGATGAACGTCTACAAATTCGAAGATAACATTGACATGCGTTTATTCGTTGAGAGTAACTGAATTTCAATGAGAAATAGCTCCAGATACAGACGGTAACACTAATTAAAACTATTATTGTAACGAAGAACCGACCAAAAAATATCGATTAGACCTAAGAGTTAAGTAGAAAAAAAATAATATACTTGTGACAATAATAAAAAAAGACTTTTTGAATTTATATGAATCACAAGGAAAAAATAATTCATGTTATATTTATATATTTCACTAGCATGTTGTTCGATTAGATAAGGCCGATTTATCCATTACTGAATGAACCGGTTCTCCCTCGAAATGGAATCAAACTGCTTTTTATCTAATGCTGAATAATGAAGTAATAAATATATTTTTTAAATAAAAGGTGGGCAATGATGAACTTGATAAAGATAACAGCAGGTTCTCATTCGATGACATAACTAAATGGATGCCAGAATAATTAATGTATCATTAGACTTAGTGATTTGGCTCAATCATGCAACAACGATTTGATTAAATATTGTTTAGGATTCTGGAGCGGAATACACTGCTTTTCGGTTCCAATGAATTTTTTTCCCCTTCAAAGTGTCGACTTTTGCTTTACAAAAATTAACTCACAAGCGAATTAAAAAAATAGTATTATTTTTAAGTGTTAAGCCCAATTCAGTTTCAAATCACTTCTTGACGGGCTTTTAGAGTTCTGTTAAAGTATTATCATCCTTTAAACAAGTTTCTATAAAATACTTGTTTGAATAACTTAATAATTTTTCTAATAACAGACTTTTATTTTTTTGTTTACTGTTCACAATATATATCGTTATATATGCAATACGCCTTTAGATAAGTCATGTGACTAACTTGATTTAAAAAATATAATGTCATTGTTTAATGGCAACGATAAACTATAAATGTTATAAGAAACAATAAAACATTATTGCAATGTGTAATAATTTTCTTAAAAATACATTTTTGCATAAAAAAAACAGTTACTAAAAATTATAAGTGAATATAAATAAAAAAGATTGAATTCAGTGCAGTAACCAAATATTACACACAATTGATAATATTTCAGGCAAAAAATTATAACTTAGGCTTTAGAAATAATGTATTTATTTTATAATAAGAGAAATAAAGGATTTGAACACTAAATAAATAAAAGTGGAGAATTGATACATAAATAATAAAAATAAAAATTAGATAATACATTCCATTCATCCTTTCAAGCAATGTCTTAATGGAAGGAAACCTAAATTTGTAATAAAAACTTTGTACAGAACACATCTCATCAATTCCTAGTGTTTCATAATTCTAAAAGATAAAAAGTTTGTCTTCTGCACAATCTAGGACATACAACAAATCATAAATCAAACTACTCTTTGTCAACTATTGACGAAATCACAACCATTTTAAATGTTTGCTAACTTTTTAATAGTTAGCAAAAAAAACCTTAACAATCCAAATATATCCGAATACTTTCTGAAAAACAAAGAACGGCCATTCAATTGAGTTGATGAAAAAATAATTGGAAATGAGATCATTATTTTCCAAAATATAAGCATATTGTTATTATATATAATAATAAAATATGTTATATTATTTCTCCCTTTCTGTTAAAAAATAAGATATTCATATCTTCTTGTCACTTAAACACATTTGTGACGTCAATGAAATTGCTAAGATCCTTATGCACTCGTCTGCCGCTTAGCCAACGTTGGGCTTAACCATTGATCTAGTCAAGAAAATGCAAAATAAAAGTAAATCAAGAAATGCAAAATAAAAGTAAATGCCTTTTCCTATATAAAAAGTTATCGATCGCAAAGACAAGTTAACATTGGTGTTTGTTAGAGTCACAAATTAGTTTAAGAGGGATTCTATTGTACTTATCAGATTATAAGAGAGGGACTTATCTGATGGGAAGGTTTGTTTACATGGGAGTGTGTGTGTGTGTGACAAACTGACTTGTTTATACATTGTAAACATCCAGTAAGAGTCTTCGATGAATGATAATGTCTTTATTATTTTGTGTTTGTCGTATATTAAGCATACAAGGACCAATAGGATTTTTTAGTTTAGGGACAATGAAAGTAATAAACATGTGTTTTTTTAAATATAAAACGACATTAGTTATAATTTCCCGCCTAAATTTTACGCACCAAAAAAAATGAGCAGCATTTGATCATTACAGAAAATAAATTATGATTTATTGAAATCAGAATAGAGAATCTATTATGTTTAATCCACTACAAAAATACCTTCATCACACGACTTTGAAACCATGTGATGTGGCGCGTAAATGTTTATATTCTGAAATTTAATTGTTTTCCCCGAAAACATGGCCGTTCCCATTTTGCTAATTATTTAAAAAAATGAGTTAAATGTATTCTAATGTGTTGAACCCATGATTCCTTTGCTTATGAGAAGTTTTTATTTACAGCGGCAATGGAGTTTGGGAAAATTAAACTATGGACTTTTATTTGAATAATATAATGACTTAAGGAACCAATCAAAGTTCAGAACATGAAGAAATGAAGCTTTTTAATACTGATATACGTTAATATATTTAGTAATTTAGTTTAGTATTAGCATTATAATTGTACAAATTTTGTTATCCCGAATATAAAAATAAAGATATTCTACTATAGCCTTGGAAATATATACATCTGTTTGACTGATTTACGATGAATTGACCAATTTGGATTATAATATGCTCATTTGTATCCACAAGACTACAATGACATCGAACCGTATAAGCAAAAATGTAAATAATATACATGGGTAAATATATATTAAGGTTGTTTTAAGCCTGCATTGTACCAAAAAAATGGTATATTTGTGTATAAACTATAATACCAAAAATGTGCAATTTGTAATTAAGGTAAAAAATAACCTAGGCAGCTCCCTCAACTTATTCAACACTTTTTATATAAGTTCACAAGCTTATGGCATGTCGATCAGTCACAAAATATATGCAGAAGCGTTTATGCGTGTTCAACTCTCAATGTTGGGGGCGCAGGTTCGAATCCCGAGAGGGGATGGTCATTTTGGTCTACCTCATTGCTTTGATCCTAGGTTCTATAAATTAATTTTAATGCTTATTTATATCCTGTCGGTTGCAAACGAACATAATAATCGAATCACTATAATCAAGCAATATCCATAATATATCATATATAATAATAATAATATAATATATATATAGATAAAGTCATGAATGCCTATCGATAGACCTCAATATACTACAAATATACAATTTAAACAATTAAAAACCATGCCAATAAAAGCATTCGGATTCATAAATATATTTTATTGCTTTTATGGTCTTCTTTATTATCGAATCATACTAATAATAACAATAATAATGATAATATAATAATCATGCGACACAATGGAGTAGAGCCATATATGGCAGAGACAAAAATTAACATCGTTTATCAAAGCCCTCATATCAATCACTGCCATCCAACCCCATCTTTGGTTTGGTCTGCTCTAGATGTGTCCGGGGACTCTCTCCTCCATCCAACCATTTTCACTTCATATTCTTGAGTCTCTTGATTGAATCATTTGTCATATTTCACTCAAGGGTGGCAACCGCCTTGATGAAGAACATAAAGAAGAACAAAACAATGGGGAAAATCATTGGGTACATATGATTTTTTTTTGCTGAGAAGTGAGGGGTTAGTAAGAGATTTACATCCTTGGGGGGGTTAATCGAATCAGATTGGTGGAGTTCTTCATACTTTTATATGTTACAGTAAGAGTGGCTAACAGGGAGATACCGTGTATACAATTTGAACATTTATTTTGAGGATCATACTATTCAGAGTCCAAGCCATTTAGATATAAATATATAGAGAGCTTATTCCCTTCAATAGCAGAGAAACAACGTTCAGCTGTCGCCATTGCTCAATATAACAAAGTAATTTGACCTACGTCATCGTAAGTGGATCATATAGATATAAAGGTTTGTTTATAGTGGACACAAAAACGTGTTCCTCTGAAGAATCCAATAAGCTCTCTATGTCTTTATATCTCTTATGGTCCAAAACAACCGCCAAATGAACCATTGTGCTTGTCTTAACTATGACATATTTGAGTTTAAAACTCAGAGTATATGGACCTTCGAGATCTAAAACATCACAATAACCTATATGTAACGGTTCTGAGGGCTACAATTATAGTTTATTGAGGCTTTCAACCCAACGCCAATGAGCCCTACGGTGTCAACACCAAGAACATTGGCTTGTATTTGGGTTAAAATCTTTTACATAGGTTTAAAATTTTTCAATAGGAATATTTATATGTATTTTTATTCTGGCAAGTTGTTTTATTACCTCCACCGAAGGAGGTATTGTTTTCACTGGCGTTTGGTTTGTTGTGTTTGTTTTGTCAGCAGGATACTCAAAAAGTGCGCAACGGATTCGGATGAAACTTTGTGAAGTTGTTGGAAATGCCAAAAAAGGAACAAGTGATTAATTTTGGGCATCTCTGAGTGCAGATTTAAGATGCAAAATGAGCTAAATACTAATAAATATTCAAGTTAGCTTACTCTGCCATTGATGTCGCTGTGCTCTCAAAGAGGAGAGCACAGCACAGCGACATCTATTGGCAAATGACAAAAAGACCAAGTATTCATTTGGTGGGGATCGGCGGAGGTTTGCACTCTCTGAGTCCTCTAGTTATAATTGTATTTACCTTTTGTTCATAGATGTTAATATTTTTTAACTAAAATGTTAATTATGCTTCTTTACGCATTAACATCATTTATATACATTTACGTATTTGTGCTTATATATTATTTTATGGACAGTGGAATAAAAAAAACAGCACCACTGTTATGAATGCAAGAATCGTGGAAGTTTGAGGTGTTCAGTTTACCGTCCTAGGAAACATTGGTTTGAAAGCGACACAATATTACCCATATTCGAGGGCAAAAAATGATTATTTGTCCTTCTATATAACCTAACTGCATGGAATTCAAATCCATTGCAAGTGCAATATATTACGCGAAATCCCTAATTACGTTTTCTACCTGTAACATATAAGAAGGCTTTGATTATATTGGTCCAACATGAGTGACGACAGAGACTCAGGGATGACATGGCGTCCTGAAAGCTTTGAACTTGAAAGGGAATGATTGACTTGTACTTTTTGACATTCTTTATAGTTTAATAGCATAATAGATAAAAGAAAAATAGGATTCTTAGAATTTAATTGACGTCACAGATATATATATATATATGAGTTCTGATTCTTAGCGTAATAGAAGTGGATTAAAGAAGAAGAAGTTGACAAGGCATTCAGTGGTAGTTGCCATTTTGTGATTGAAGGTCTTAATATTTACATTCTGAAAAGGTATATCTTTTAAATTTATGAACAATCTTTTTTAAAGCATCTGATATATTTATAGGATCCATATTACTATGAATGACTGATACTTTACCCATCACAAGAGCACATAGATATCCCCTGATAGTGTACTCGAGTGGTTGTCTTTTATTATTTGAAAACACTGAATAACCATGACCAATTTCATTTTCTCGAAATAGTTTTTTTTAGCGAGTTTTTTATTTATATTGATATTTCCATCCAATTTAAATGTATAAAATTCTAAAGTGGCCCAGTTTTAAAAATATTATAATTAGAAGTACTCTAATGTTCACGATCCAATATTATTATATTATACCAATAATATTTTATTATAAACTTTTATCAAAACAATAACGGCACAAAAGAAAAGTGTGTTTTTATTAATTAAGCTAATTTATTTTAGTAAATTAATGCTTAGTTTTATAAGAATAAAGCGAAATTTAATCATTTGATCATTCGATCTTAAAGATTTCTCAATCCAAGCCTTTTCCCTGCACGAATTTTTTTTTGTAAATGTTAACAGCTGTGCAATATGAAACATTTAGAACATTATGTTTTCTCATAAAATATTATGGGTTGACGCTTTATATTTAATTTATGTGTACATAAAAAGGTGTATTATGAGTTATATTGATGAAATATTAATGTGTAGCTTAATTTTCATATTGATTACATCTAATATTTTATATATAAATCCCTAGATATAAGTGATGCTTTTATTCATGTTTAGAAAACAATTAAAACTAAAGGACTCAGAGAGTGCAAACCTCCGCCGATCCCCACCAATTGAATCACTTGGTCTTTTTGTCATTTCCATCCCTCTACGCACTGTCACTTTAACTACATACTGCTCCTCTATTGCTTACAATCTTGAGGTGTGTGTGTAATCGAGTATATTTCTTGCCATTGGGCATATTAGTTACATTTGTAACTAGTCTAAAATATATATATAAATAAAGAAATAATAAAATTATAAAATCATATAAAAATATAAAATAAATAAAAACAAATAAAAACATGGATAGAAAAGAAACTGACGTCATCAAAGAGGAGAGCACAGCACAGCAAATCTATTGGCAGAGTTGAAGGCTAACTTGAAACATTTTATTAGTATTTAGCTCATTTTGCATCTTAAAGAAGCCCTCAGAGATGCCAAAATTTAATCACTTGTTCCTTTTGGCATTTCGAACAACTTCACAAAGTTTCATCCGAATCCGTTCCGCACTTTTTGAGTTATCCTGCTGACAAACAAACAAACCAACAAACCAACAACCAACACCAGTGAAAACAATACTCCTTCGGGGGAGGTAAAATATGTCATCATATACTGACTCTGGGCAATCATATTTGCAGAGCTGCGACTACCGAATGTAAATCGGTATTTAGAACTGGAAGCTTGTTACTGTTGTGAAGAAGAAGTTGCAACTTTGCAAAATAATAAGCCACTCCGGAGCTGAAAGGGCATTTAATATCGGACAACGACTAACAAAAGATAGTTAAGGAAATAATTACTATTTGCTATTGCCTTCCATTTCCTTCAAAATCTGAGTGCATATATGATTTATATAAAAATAACATGTATTACATTTCAAATAATCTCAAAAAAATAATAAAACAAATGATCTACTTAATTGTTTTTTGTTATAAATTGTCCGATACTAAACGCATTTAAAGAAGTCCCAAAGCAGATACATATATAAATTTCTCTTTCTTTCTTATCTACTGCAACGATCGATATTCGGTAGATAATAATAAAATCTACCGAATACCGAATCGGCGATACCGAATCCAGCTCTGCATATATGTATTTATATGCAGTAACAATATGTCAGACAGACAACATAAAGATAAAAAGAGAATGTGACTTTATATATTTCATATTTGCTTATTGCAAACGACGAGCACATTAGATAATTAAAACAAAACAGAAGCCAGGAGCCATTTTACTCTCCCCTCATCCATTTATTCCCTTAAATAACAACATAATTAACATCTTTATTGCATTAGCATCAAGGATTTAATTGATGGCCTCTTCTTTCTCAATTATTCACCAACGTCATCGTACCCCATTTGCCAAGATATGCATTTTTCTGTCTCTCTGTCTTTCCCTCAGCTTAGACCATGCATCATAAATTAACTTTCCTCTCAAAAGAGGGCGCTGAAACTCAATAATAACAATCACCTTAATCACCCTGAGAAGTTTTCTCAGCTCATGTAAGACGTTTTATGCAAAAGTAATTGATTAGTTTGTGAAAGTCCCTTCTCTCTTCATATATGTACAAAAAACACAAGCATATCTCCCTGCCACCATCTACTATTAATCCTATCCTCTCATCTCTCTCTATTATCCATGAAGCCATATAAATGAAAGACATTGATACTACTCTATACATTACGCTCTCTGTAAAAAATATAGTAAATCCATACACGATTTAACAAGAATTAAAAAAAGTATTTTTTTTGTGTGTTTATATGTGTAATATGAATAAAAAAGAATGCATGGATTGACTGGATCTGACGTCAGAGTGTTTGATTTTTGTCTGACTCGTAAGTCAATGGTTATTTATATAAAGCCCATACAATTAAATACTAGATGAGAGCATTGAGTGGATCTTTGTTCCTCTCGCCGGAACATGATGACTAGGTGATATCCTAGATCCTCCTCAGAATTGAATGTGCGATCTCTCATCGATCCTTGCCTTTCTTTGTATTTTATTAATGGAAAATATAGTGAGGTGTAGTTATAATTCAATCGTGGCACAGACAAAACGGAGATGAATATCGACAAAACCTTACATTTATTGGGAGATTTGTTTTTATTTCTACATGATTACTAGAGTAAACGACAAATATCATAACAAAAAGGAACATTACTGTCTCAATAAATTTATGATTGAGTCCAGTAAATCTCTGTGTGTTAGTATATTTGACATTTTCTATTTTAAATCATATTTATGCACTGAAAATTCACCATCCATAAATGAAAGGTTTTTTTCTGCATATACAAAATCTGCCAAATGCCTAAAAAGGAGGGGAATTCAATATTTGTTTTTCAGTGCGAGAGGATCAAAATATAAGATATCTGGCGTTTTCGTGATTTAAACTTGTTAATATAGTCACAATCTGACTCTCTTCATTATAAAACGTGAAATACAGCAATCTATTAACAACATGGACTTACAATAAAGTTTTGAGAAGGTTCTTTGTTTTGATCCTCTCATTGATATAGGTATGAACATGTCAGCTGTTGGAGCCTCAATTTTTTTTTTCTATCATACATATTATATATATATATATATATATATATATATATATAGTATATATATATATATATATATATATATATATATATATATATATATATATATATATATATATATATATATATATATATATATATATATATATATATATATACATATTATATATATATATATATATATATATATAAGTAGAAAATATATATCATCAATATATATATTTATATATATATATATATATTTATAGATCAAATACATAACACTATATATTATATATGCATACATCATGAGTCATGAAAACAACCTACATCATAATGACAAAGGGGTAAAGCTTTAAGAGGATTTTCATTATTTAAGTAAAGTTTATGCTTTTTCATATCCAGGAACGGAGAAGGCTTTTTTACTGTCTCCCTCACCTGCCTGCGTACCTGTGTTTCATGTAGAGGCTTGGAAGTTATGAAGAGTGTTGAGGAGGGCGGGTCACATTGGACACCCTTAATAAATAATTGGGGGGTGGGCACAAGAAAGTAAGCTTATACATGTGCTTTGTAGGAGTGGGCTTAATGTGATCATGGGTGAGAGGGAGGCTCAAAATAGTGTCTTTGGATGCAGACATTTCAGGGTAGCGTAGTGATAGTCTTAAGCAGTCAATCCCATTGTATGAATATGTTAAACGTGACGTCATCCATGAGAATCTTCACTTCTCAAGAGGAAGAAATTATTTGGCAAGGCATTGGAATATATCAGATGGTGATATTGGCCTTAGAAAAATCACAACACCATATCACTGCTTCAAGTTAAATCATTCTATGTTCATACAATATGTAAGGCTGCCCCTCGTTTATGGAACGTGATACGTCAAAAGAAGAGGAGCCAATAATGACAATAATAATAGTTAACATCTAAATTGGGGAGTTATTTCATTTGTCGCTATAGAGATGAATACATCAAATCAAAGATATGAATTTCATCTTCATTAACAATAATCATTGTTCATAATTGCCCTCCAAACACATACCATTTATGTTTTTAATTGATTAATCCGTTCATAATTGGACTCAATACATGCAATTTATTGTTCTTTAATTGATACATCCATTATTGCCAATATAAGTATATAGATACAGTAACTCAATGCATGCTACTTTGTTTCAACATAATTGACGATTATGGATCACCACACTGACGATAGTGAATATAAAAGGGAATAAGGGGCTTGAACTGAAGAAGAATACTATTCTTATTAGTGAGTTTTTTTTTCGGCTAAGATTTTTTAAATTTATCATCATACAACAGTGTAGATAATACAAACATATGTGTGATAAAACAATACATAAATGAACATTATGGTTATAAGTGAGTTCGCACGCGGTTTCGACAAACTATATATATATATATATTATATATATATATATATATATATATATATATATATATATATATATATATATTATATATATATATATATATATATATATATATTAACTGTTTTATCCCCACATACTGGAAGATGACTGATATCAGTTGTTTTGTTGAATACTTCTGTTAACGAGAAAATATTGTTTTTTTTTGTCACACACAAACACTCTCTCTGTTAGTATATTCTTCATATATGGAAAGGGTCCTTGACTTTGTCTGTACTCAATCATCTAATAGGTATTGAGTAATTTGATAGGGTTTACCAAAAGTTCCCCCCAGCAAGTGGTTGTCCCAGGGATGGGGAGGCAAAAAGCAAAAAAGATTTGTGGTTGCCAGAGCAGCTGCTGTTTTCACAATCAATATATAGTATAAATATAAGAGCTATGACCGTCACAGGTGAAAATACGAGGGAGAGAGAGAATTTGCTCAAGAAAGAAAAGAGGGCGGGTCTTAAATCTCTCACATTTTTGAGAGGAGAGAGAAAGAAAGATAGAAAAAGAAGGAAACGCTTTTTTCTTTTTTTTCCTCGTCACTTGCGTAACTATTTATCGTCTCTTTCGGCGCAGAAAGCTTATAAAACGCCCTATGAGATATATACGATGTTGTATTATGGAAAAGATAGAATTTGAAAAACCGGTCAATGAAAAAATGTGTCGTGGATGGAACGGGGTAGGAAAAAATGGTAAGGATAAAACGTCCTTTATTTCGCAAAAATGCCTGCCTATAATCATTGTTTGAGAGTATTTTATTCTTTATTAGGAAAAAGTTCAAGGAAATAACATTTTAGGGGAAAATGTCCAAAAAAATATTGTTGGAAAAATAGCCAAGAGAGGAAAATACGAAAAAATCCGATCTAAATAGCTAGATGGACAATCATTTAAGCCAAATGCTACACCTAATCTTTTTTTTCAAGTTAAAGTTTTCATCTAAATGTCTCGAGTAGAAAAATTGGTTTCGACAACATTTAGCTGTATTTGTATTCTACGCAAAACTTGCTTATACATACATTTTAATCATTTTTGTATTCCATTATTTTCATTTTGTATACAAACCATTTCACTTTTTTTTCCTTGACCTTTTTTCCTTACTTATTTTTCCCAGACCATTATTTCCAAAAGTATTTTTTTCCTTGACCATTTTTTTCTAACGTATTTTTTGTCCTAGACCTTTCTTTAGGACTTTGGAAAACCAATGCAAGTCGTATTTTCAATAAAATTACGAAAAATTATTATTGATTTTTTTTCGCTTGAAGTTATTCAAAAATATTGCAAATAATTTACTATTCGAAAATAGTCCTTAAGAGCATTATGAAGCATAGTTTGGATGAACTTTAAAACAATGCTATGACTTTTATGAGAAGTTGGAAATATATATATATTGAGGAATGGGTTATGATTTATTTCAGAATATGGATAGGATCATTATAAATATGTGTGTTATAGAAACTCCGTAATTCATCTTTGCTTATGGAAAAACACTGGATAAAAAGTCTTATACATAAAAAATATACTTTAGATTGATTTTGGAATGAATACATTGCCTCGAATGATAAAGTTTCTCATACATTTAGAATAATTACCTTTGATTTTGTTCATTGGACTTAAATTATTAATACTTATAAGGTCACTTAGAATTTATGCTTTTCAAATCAATACATTAATTAATTTAACTTAGTGCAAAGTTCTTATTAACTAATCGAAAACATTTATATATTGAAACAACGTATTATGTTAAGGATACAAATATAAATACGGTTTGAGCCAAGCAATGTTCGATTATGAAATATAAAATTCCCATTTCAAGCATGATAGGCTTTAATTTGTTTTATGAAATACTCATAGCCATTGAATTTAGAGAAGAAAGGACGAACATAACATACTTATTTAAAACGTTACGATACATACATGCAGATACCTCAAGAACCGGTGCTTAGGAGCACTTAGGTACACCATAAGGTGAATTTATAAACTTAAAAAGATATATGACTAAGTATTTTCCATTAAGCTATTTTATCTCTCTCGTTGTTCCTACTTTAGTAAGTATTATATATGTATATACATATATATTAACGTTGTCCCGATTACGTCCTTTTTTTGCTATCGATCCGAGTCTGCTTATTTGAATCATATATCGGTCGATCCAATATTTCCCGATTCGATCACTTTTTTTGCTTCCGATACAATTCCGACATTTCTTATCATTATTCCCGATCACATACATTTTTGGCAATGCCTTAAGAAAAAAAGGAATTAAATCTTAATTAAAATGTCCCAAGTTCTTTTTTATCTTTTTAGTTTATATTATCCCATTTACTCTAAATTGGACAACAAAGAATCCTATTGTTCGTCGTTCGCTTAAAAAAATCATTCAGTAACTTGCAGGTTTGTACTTATTCAAAGTATCTTAATAAATGTCAAGCCCTGGCGCCTAAAAAAAAGAAAAGTATTTTTCATAGACCAGTAGTGTGTGTACTTTTTCAAAATCCTTTTTGACAGAAAACTACTTTTCTAAAAATTAACGTCGCCACTTCAGAATGACGAACGAGAACTTTAATGAACCACGAACGACAATTTTTTGCGAACGTCAGCAAGTGATATATATATATATTATAACGTATAAAAAACATACTAATATTTATAATTAAAAAGATATCGAATAAAGCCGATATCTTTTTGGCGATTGATTTTTTGAAAATGGACGTGATCGTACATCTCTTATATATATATATATATATATATATATATATATATATATATATATATATATATATATACTCTATATAAACTTGCAATGCCATGTATGTATCCTTCCTTCATATGATCGCCTTTAGATCCATCGTGGGATTAATATCTTTTAAATAGAGAGAGAGATATATAACTATATAATATAGAGATAACTATATAATATAGAGATAAGGGGAAAAAAAAGTGAGACAACAAAGCCATTAAAACAGTAAATATATATTAATGCCTCATTTATATTCGATAATCCCCCTTAAAACATACATTACATAAAACGAAGAGAGGGAGAGACAAGTAACGGACAGGAAGGAACAGCGTTTCTATTTTCGAGCATAAAAAGACAGAAGGAGACAGTTGACAGTTTTCTTTTGTTTTTCTTCTTTGAGCATTGTGGGGAAAAGGGGGAGTGGGGAATATGTTCGAGAAACGGGATATCGAATTTCCTTGCTAATTAAATATACAGTCATTCCATGTCATCAAACCACACGGCCATTATCTTCCTTGCAATGTAACTAAGATTCTATTAGATAGATATTCCTCCTGATATGATGAGATAGGAAAAGGAGGATAGAGGGAATAAAAAAAAGGATCTTCCCTCATAGATTGAGTACGGAATAGAGTATAATCATTTTATCTGATGGGGTTTCAAGTGTCGGAGCTCCTGTTCTATTATTATACTATTTATTAGGAATATTGATGATGCAATTTGTCAGCCAATCAAATAATAGCATGTTGATAATAATGGAATTCCCAAGTATTGATTTTGGCTTATTATGAATGTCAAACTCAGATTTCTTTTAATATATTGAAGTATTCAAAAGTGACTTGGAATATCTTTTTGTCGAGTATTTTAATGGAATGCCTTTAATAATGCTCTTATAAGGATGCTTTTTAAATGTTCTGACAAGGAACTAACCTTTTTATATGACTACTTTTAACTTATCTGATCCTCAGTGGGAGAGGATCTATTTATCCTGGATGATGATCAAACAAATAAACCATACAATCTTACTCGATATTAAGGGTCAATCACAAGAGTCCTTATCATTCTTTTTCTTCATGTACTATGTTTTTATAATTAATATTGCTGATAGAACTGTGTTTTACTATCAATTATGATATTATGACTGTTTTTTTTCTTTTAACTAAAAAAGTTCGTCAAATCAAGAAAAAGTTTTTCTGATATTTTGTTTAGGTAAATCCATATTACAATTCTATGGAACAAAATTTATGCCAAGATATATCATTCAATGACAGATTGAGAGTTGTAGAGCGAATGGATACATTATCAAGAAGATCTAGTCCAAATATCAAGGCGAAGGCTCTTGCTGAATTTATAATATATGTCGTAGTAGACATGGAGATCCAGTAGAGTCGTTGACTCTCCTGGTAGAGATCATGATCGTATCCTCTCCTAGGAGTAACTACGATCGTGATATATATCAGAAGAACCAACGATTTTGCTAGAAGATATCAGAACGCTATCTCTTGTAGGAAGGATGACGACTTAAATATATAAATATGTTGACGATGTTATTTTAACTATTTTCCTCATGTCCGATTACTTCTCAGATGAGTATCAAATTATTATTGTATAGGTCGGTGATATAGATACAATGTTAGTAAAACATTGCGTCGCATTTGCTTCCTTGAACACACAAATGAAATCATTTTCCGCCAAAAAAATAATAGAAATTGCAAATGAAATAAATAATAGTTTGTATAACATCGTAAAACATTATCACCATATTTAAATCGTCATCTCTCCTAGAAGGGATAAGGATCGTGATCTCTACTAGGAGAGCCAACGATTCATCTGGATCTCTATCTCTGCTGCGACATATACAAATAAGGTGTAATTAATAACATATCATTTGTTATTCCTTCTGCGATTTGATATTTATTATCAATTAGTATTTCTAGTCGTTGACTATTTTGGACTCTTTTGAGGGATATTTATTATTTACTAGCTAATTAACATCTCCAAACCTAATTTGAAAAAGTTATATGATTGACTATTTGATATTATAGTACAACAACTACTAGTCATTTATAATTCATTTGCCCTACATTCATCATTACCTCCGCCGAAGGAGGTTTGTTTCACTGGGTTTTTTGGTTGGTTGTTTGTCAGCAAGATAACTCAAAATTGCGGAACGGATCGGATGACATTGTTAGAAATGCCAAAAGAACAAGTGATTAAATTTGCATTCTGAGTAGAATAAGATGCAAAATGAGCTAAATACTAATAAATATTCAAGTTGCCTACTCTGCCAATAGATGTCGCTTGTGCTGTGAAATCGGGTGCCTGGACGCTTCCTCTCGGAATTCTCGATCTCCGTCCACGCCGCCCCATTCGTGATTCGCCTCGAAGGTCATAAGGATGACTAGGTTTGCACTTCTAGTGTATATAGCCTCTAGTTGTATATGCCTCTAGTTCTTATTATGTTCAAAGTAATTGGATGATAATATATGTAAAAAATATTCTTTTTATTTGTCATGTATACCTTAAGTAATGCTCAATGCTGTCTAAAAAAAACCCGAACTAAGTTACTTAAATGCAAATATATGAAGAAAAATTTAAGTTAATCAAAATATAAAGATAGTCAAAATTGACAATTTTTATAATATATATTATTTGGTCAAAGTAAAAATTCATACAATACTTAAAAAATAATATATTTATAAGTAAACATATTTTTAAATGGCTAGCCTTCTTAATTTTATCTATGAAAAGTTCAGTAATATTAAAGTTATCAGATAATATACAATCAACTAAGTGAGTAAGGTAGTGCGATAGCACTGTGCGTTAAGGCGTGTTTCAACTCCCAATGTTGGGGGCGTAGGTTCGGATACTCCCAGAGGGGATGGTCATTTTTGGTCCGCTACTTCATTTATAAGATCCTAGGTTCGAGTGACGCTAGTATATTTATTTATATCCAGTCGGATGCAATTCTATCGAACCATATTGGCAAAAAAACAAAAAAACAGAGTTGTTTATGTGATATTTGCATTATTATTTAACTATTTGATTTGCTGTTATAGACCTGTTAAAATTTGACTTTTATATAAATAACCATTTATGATATTCACTCTATAATATATATATTAATACAAGCTTCTCTTTAAATAGGCTATGCAATAGCTAATTCATTCGCTTCATCTAACATGAGCTCTTTGAATACAAACTATTAACATATATTATATAAGTTAAAAAGTAAATTCAAAATTAATCATAATAATTCCCAATTCTTCTACGACATCATGGACATGGGCGGAGATTTGATAAAGTTTATTCCTTCAAACTCTCTCGAATACCTCAAACTCACCAAATCGACATAAGACGACATCAACGTTTTAAATTGAAAAAGAAATAATTTTTTATAAGTAATTTTATTTTGTTTATCTTTAGACAGTCATTTTGAATTATAATGTTCATTTATGTTTTGTTTTTAACGTAACTCTATCTTAAGATTATGTTTTTTATCCCTACTATCAAGTGTATTCTTATATTTTTACACTGTATAGATTTTGGCTTATAAATAAACATTTTAAACCAAATCAAAATAATAAAGGTAAAAGGCAGAATTATCTTAAGATATAAACTGCATTTTCATTCCGGAATCGTTTATACTTAATAGCAAGAAAAGTCAAAGCTCATGTAATAACTTGAATATGATATATGTTATATTCTTAGGAGTAACTTTGTGTCAGCTTTGACTTGTTTTTTTCTTTCCTTCGTACATGACAAAGTAATATATACAACAAAAAAAGAAAGACTTGGCAAGGATCCATGTGTGATTATTTCTCCCTCTGTCTTAATGTATGTATACATATATGTTGTACACTTGTAGTTAAATAAAACAACAAATTTTCTTTCTCGTTAAAAACTACATATACACACTTTCTTGAATATACGTTTTTTAAACAAGAAGAGGGAGAGACACAGAGAAGAAGAAGAAAAAAAAATTGTGGAATTCTTAAGACGATAAGAATATAAAAAAATAAGATCCTCTAATGATATTTGATCCTCTATGAAACATTGTCCTAATTCCGTGTCCTGTATGAGACCACCTGGCAAACGTTTCAAGGTTTTCAATTCATGTTTTATGTAGTAGCGTAATAAATCACCGTTTACACAGTGAATAGTTCATTAAAGAAAAGTCATTTTTTAACAATTTATAAATTTAAATAAAAATTTCCCTCTGTTGTTCTCAAGTGATGATATATAGAAATGGTAGATATTTGGTTATGATGTTACTTTTATATGGAGCTTTCATTTAAACGCGATTTTTTTTCGTAGAATAGAACATATGTATGTTTATATATATATATATATATATATATATATATATATATATCTATATATATATATATATATATATAATATAATATATATATAAACATATGTATCGGCCTTTGGTCTAGAAATGCAAATGCAATTAGAACCGAAATATATAATACAATATAGATATTAGTAGTCAGTGTTGATACCCTAACATACAGTATACTTATTAAAATTATTAATATTTTAAAATATCACTATTTAAAATATACTTATTATTTTAAAATTTTGAAATTTATTTTCTAAAAAAACGTCGTCACTTTCAGAATGACGAAGGACCGAATATATTAAAGTCCCGGCCCGGTGATTTTTAGACACCGGGTGCGGGCCGTTCAAAGAACAGTCGGTACCTGGTCGTTCCTGATATATATATATATATATATATATATATATATATATATATATATATATATATATATATATATATATATATATATATATATATATATATATATATATGTCAAAATCTCTGTGCCCTACCCCTTGTACTTATTAAGAATATTGATGAAGTTTGCCTTGTCTTTTCTGTTCACGATTTGCTTAGCCACACTGTATATATATATCATATTATCGGCCTTTTGTCTAGGATTGCAAATGCAATAACAAACGAAATAAATACTACAATATAAATATTAATAGTCAGTGTTGATACCCTACATACAGTATACTTATTTATTATACAGTATTAAATTATTTCTATTCCTTTCAAGAATGCAAATATTCGTTTGGCATTGTATTTTATATACATAAATCCCCCATCCAAATGCAACTTCAGCTCGAATACAAGTTACATTTGACGTTTCCTTCTAAGATATTTTTATATGATTGATGCAACTTATAATCCAACAATGTAAAAAAACCTGGCAAACTTCGTAATAATTGGAATCAATGACATACTAAAAAATTGACGATTTTTTTTAAAGAAATAATTTTTTCTCGCCATTCTGAAAAATAAAATGATGACGTGTTTTTTAGGAAGGAAATTTTCCCCTTGAAAATGATATTTTTTTTTTTTTTTGGGGGGCGCCAAAAACGAATGACGAACGATAAGGAATTCTCCTTATCGTTCGTCGTTCATTGTTTGCGAACGACAACAAATGAACGATAAATCAACAACTCTGATATACAGATTGGAATAATAACTCTGTTAAGAAGTTAGTTTTCTTAACTCTACATAAATTCAACCGAATAGGTTTGATAAATTAATTTCCATCCCTTATAAATAAGTATAATGCATAGCTTTTCTGGTTCATTTCCGATTTTTATGGAGCCTTCCCCCTGTGAGATCCTTCATCGTAACGAGAGCGTCCTCAAGGCCAAGGCCCTCGTTTACTTCCACAAGGGTAATTTCAAAGAGCTCTACCGTATCATCGAGAGCGTCCAGTTCAAAGAGAGCAATCACCCCAAGCTTCAAATGCTCTGGATGAAGGCCCATTACATCGAGGCTGAGAAGCTCCGGGGTCGTCCCTGGGGGCTGTGGGAAAGTACCGCATCCGACGCAAGTTCCCCCTTCCAAGAACCATCTGGACGGGGAGGAGACCTCCTACTGCTTCAAGGAAAAGTCACGGCAGGTCCTACGGGAATGGTATAATCACAACCCCTATCCAAGTCCACGGGAAAAGAGAGAGCTCTCAGAGGCCACGGGGCTCACCACGACACAGGTCTCTAATTGGTTCAAGAATCGGAGACAAAGAGATCGAGCCTCAGAAGGAGCGGGGTAAGCACTTTGCCTGGAAAGGGAGGATCAAAGGCGTTATTCACTCAATCTTTCGTTAAATGAGGGTAACTTTTGTAATCATATATAATTCAGATAGTTGGAACTTTTCTACTTATTTACAAAAGAAAATTATAAATATTATTACAAAAAGAGATTTTATCTGCTCAAGAAATTTGTCAGTTTGTAATGTACATAAATTATATATTTAAAAAAAGTTATACTCATAAGCAGGAACGGAGTGGGAAGAATTATCCACCGGGACAATTATGCCCTCGCCGGCCTTATAGAGGCCCCAATATGCCATTGGGAGGCTGTCAACGGCCGTTTATGTTTCTTGAGGCCAGCGGCCCAACGGGAATAGTCCCCGGTACTCTCGCTGGTCACTCCGCCCCTGCTCATAATATTTTTTATGATTGGTTACTCCAATACATTTAAGGTTTTGTGACGAATTTTTTTCTCATTGATCTCAATATACTTATCGCTGTTCTTTAATACTCTTTCTTTCTATTCTGCCATCAGTGTAGAAAGCTGAACACCAGCCGCTCTTTTCTATTCAAAGGGAAAACTTTTTTTTACATTATATAGGATTATAAAATATTTTTCTTCCCGCTTGCCGGTGTGACGTCATTCAAAATCACCGGCCAGCGAAGAGTCATCTCTCTGGGCAATAATGTACACACCTTGTTTTTCAATACACCTTGCCCTAAAACGGCCCTTTTTAGAGGGCTTTGTTCCTTTCAATGCGCCTGTGATTTATAGTTTTTAACAGCACTTTGAAAGAAGCATATTATTAACCCTTTTTCTCTTTCCTCACTTAGGAACAGGCTTCTCCGGGTGACAGGATCAAGGATGACCTAGACTCTGGTGATGAAGTGGAGGGAACCAAAATTGATATGGAAGAGGTAATACTTTTGACAATTATTTGATTTTTTAAATAACTATTATACATCGTGCTTTAGTTTAAAAAATATATTTTTATTACCTCCGCCGAAAGAGGTATTGCTTCACTCGCGTTGGTTTGTTTGTCAGCAGGATAACTCAAAAAGTGCGGAACGGATTCGGATGAAACTTTGTAATGTTGTTGGAAATGCCAAAAGAACAAGTGATTAAATTTTGGCATCTCTGAGTGCTTCTTTAATATGCAAAATGAGCTAAATACTAATAAATATTTCAAGTTAGCCTACTCTGCCAATAGATGTCGCTGTGCTGTGCTCTCCTCTTTGATGACGTCAGTTTCTTTTTCTTTCATGTACTTCTAGAGTGTAAATAAAGAGACAGTGTGTAGAGGGTTGGAAATGACAAAAAGACCAAGTGATTCATTTGGTGGGGATCGGCGGAGGTTTGCACTCTCTGAGTGCTTCTAGTTGACTATATTTTTTATTTAAAGTTTTCCACATTTATTAAAATATAAACCTGCATAAAAATGCATATCACAGTTGCCTCAAAGATATATAATTAAAGATTTATATAACACATAATCATCAACTGGTCAATTGAAAATCCTTTGAGTACCATAATAATTTTTGATATATTGTTGACTCTTTACCTAGAGGCATTTAAGAATAATGAACGATTTAGACAATCAAAATAGCTTTTTTTCTAAATATTAGAAAAGTTTATAATTATATCTTTTCAGTTGAATTATTTTAAACATTATATGGTATCCTTTAATTTTAAGTGATTTTTATTTGTCACTTCTTATAATTGTTGTTGCTATTCCACAATGTTATAATTCTAGAGTAGAATGATTAATAAGTTTAGATATTGAAGAACTGAAATTAAAAAAAAAGAAATACATAAAAACTCTATACTTTTATAAATTTATCACCAAAACAAATCTTTTTTTTTGTTGCCTATATGGTTCGATAGAACTGCAGTATCCCACAGGATATTGATAAGATTATAGCATTAAAATTATCGAACCTAGGATCTTATCAATGAGATACACCAAAAATGACCATCCCCTCTCGGGAATACTCGAGCCTGCGGCCCCAACATTGAGAGTTGAACACGCCTGTACGCACACGGCTATCGCACTCCTATTATCTTTTTATTTATTTGTTTTGTATAGCGGATCTTGTTTTCTTAATATTGTTATTCGTTAGATATACATATAGTTTACTTAATTAGCCTATATAATACCCAAAGTCACATGACTTTTTGAGTCAACCACAACGACGCAATCATATGCATCACTTTATGGCATAAAATGCTACAATATATTTCAATTTTGTCATTTATATTCATTTCCTTTCTCTTTCTCTCCTGTAGGACTACAATTTAGATCACAGCGCTCATCACGTCGTCCACCCTTCCCACCTCGGGCCCGCTCACCCTCACGCCGGCCTTGGCCTTCACAGCCCCTTTACCGGAAGCCCTCTCTCTGCAGCAGCAGCAGCCTCCCTTGGGCCTCTCAAGACTCCTCCTTTTCTCGCACATGAAAAGAACGGAGGCCCGGCCTATGCCCTCCAATCCGGATGCTCAATGTTCCCACGTCTAGAGGCGGCGCCGTTCAATGAGAAAATCACGGAAGGTGTGGAGGCGGAGGAGTAGGTGGTGGGAAGTCATCCATCAACGACTTCTTTGGGAAAATGATGTCACTCTCCTCCTGCCAGCCCGGAATGCTGAGTCATCATCACCCCCACCATACCCACTCATCATCCCATTCCCATCACCATTCCCATCACTATTCCACAAATAATCTATACCATTCACCCGACAAAATTAATAGCAATATATAATATATATGTAAAACAGGTTGACCCTTATTAAAATATTTATAATAATAATCCACCATTTGTAATAGGTATACATGAAGAAAAAGAACTCCAATAACACAGAAGAAGCCCCGTTAACTTACTTTCGATATATTTTTATCTATACCCTCCCCCTTACCTTATTATTATTATTATTAAATTCTTATTATGATATATATTTTTCTTGATTTTGTATTACACCGAGTGTCTGTAGTACCTTATATTCGTTAATAAACATTCTTATTACCATTATTATTATTATTATTTATAGAACATTATTATTTAGACAAAATAAATAATCATAATTGTTAATACGAGTCTTTTTATTAAACAATTGATGGGTGACGAATGTCCCTTGGAGAGGGCTCATATCCTTTTGTAAGGAGCGACCTGGTTCACGTTGTTGAAACAATGACTTGAAACTAATTAAACATATGCTCAATATACAATCAGGTACAATATCTTATGATAAAACATTTTTTTAAATTCAGCTATTGACCCTTAGAAATATTCAGAGCCCCAGGATCGTGTGTTGGCTCTCAAAACATACTATTTGAGCGGAATAATGACTATCTTTTAAGCTAAAGGGTCTCCGAAACACGTACCTAATGTTTCTTGAATTGTATCAATTATAGAAGCCATCCATTTTAAACTATTTTCTTTACAATCATATATCTTGTATGATGTGCTTCTCTTGAAATACATAATATGGAATATATCAGTTTACTCACCTGGTGACTGCCTATGACGTCATAAATGATGTAGGCTATATTGCTTTTTTAAACAGTTATATTAAGTCAATGTTATTTTTAAACAAGGCCAGCAATGAATATTCAATGAAGGGTCTGAATGGCTCTTCGTCGAAACAGTACGTCGTCTCTGACGTCACGGTAAAATGATACATACAATTATCAGTGAACCTGTCAATATAATGCAGGGTCTTATTGCTCTGTATCCACATTACCAACAAGGCCGCCTATCTAAGACATCATCGAATAGCTCCTCATTCATTTTGAAGCTCTCTAACGAACTTTTTTCATCTCAGTTTTACTATTAAAGGATACCTTAACAAGGCTTTTTGGGACACATTTCAGCCAGAAGTCTGATTGGACTAAATCATATGTGTAGTTTATTTTGTTGACGTAAAAACGCAAATCTGCTAAGGACTGTCATTACCCCCCCCCCCCCCCCCCACACACACACATATATATATATATATATATATATACATATAGGTATATATATATAGGTATATATATATACATATGGTTTTTATTCGAGCAATCAAAAGAAATGTAATTCTCAATGGCTTAATTAATGTCTGGAGAAAAGATGTTTTAGTTTAATTTTTCTATCGCAATCTTGGTTCGATAGAATTGCAGCTCCCTGTGGATATGAATATGCATAACAGCGATTAAATTAGTCACTCGAACCTAGGATCTTATCAACCCAAATCCCCCTTCCTTTTCGTGAGTCAAGCGCCCTCAACATTGAGAATTGAACCAATTGATGGCATGCCACAAATTGTCTCTAACATAGAGACTTTTATGTTTGAAAAAAGAGAAAAACACATTTTTGGGGTGACAGTTTCCAGGAAGTCATGTGGAATCCAAAGATATCTAGAGAAAGAGTGGCCGTTTAATAAACTATTTTTTTATATTCAATGAAGAATGTCAAAAATTGAATTAAAACTCGCGAGAATACATATCGAACAAATGGATACAAGACGAAATAGATAATGGCTTAAAAAGTTAAGAAGGTCATTTGCAATATCGATGAGAATTCAGCTATTTATCTATAAGCCTTTGTAGTTCAATCATTTTACATATTTAGTGTTTGCTATGAAACATAATAAACAATTCACTATTTGAAACCGTTCCGGATACTTCATTAGACCTCGGTTTATACTGTTTTTTAAACGTTGTCGTAACATAACATCGTATCTGTTATTAGGAGTATATTAATTTATTAAGTTATGAATTATATCCAGTGGCACCCCCCAATCACTATTTTTGAAATGAATCCGGCGCACCTGATTCTATCTTTTGCACCCATTAATACCGTCAAATTATAAGTCAATAGTAAAGCAAATGAAGTAGGAGCGTATTTTTATGATAGTATAATCCACTTTTCCTCCAGAGACCAATATGATAGCAAAGGAAAATGTGGTCCATTCTTCACGAGATAATTTTAGTTTTTTTAATTTTAGTTTTGTAGGAGTTACTATTTATTTATATGTAACTTCATTAAAATATCAGCACAATACTAAAAAAAGCAGGACAAACGCTTGACATTATTGTTTAAAATTTCTGTGAAATCACGAGGAAAGGCTTATAAATTTATAAAAAAAAAAATTCATTTTGGCTGTAATGAAATTGACTTTTTTGTGGCTACATACAAATTATAAAATCACTTGATCTCAAATTAAAATGAAGTATTCATAAAATATTAGCTTCAAGTAGCACAGTACAATCGCCAGATGCGCACACTCAAATAAAAACTGTTTTCCTTGCTTCACCACAGAAGAAACAATTACTTCTTCTGCTATTTTTCCGAGTCTAGCTCCTAAGGACAGAGTGTTGATAACCCTTTGTATACTTTGTAGATAACTTTAGTTTAACTCATCTACAGGGCATTTGATAGGTCATAAAAATAAGGTTTATATATATATATATAAAAGGAAACAACCGGGTACACGGCTGTTTTTTTAACGTCCTGGCCCGGTGTCTAAAAATCACCGTTCGTTCGTCATTTTGAAAGTGACGACATTTTTCTTAGAAAATAATTTTTCATATTAAAAAAAGTATTTAAAATTTCTTTTAAAACAAGTCATCACTTTCTTTAGAAAATAATTTTTAAATTAAAAAAATGAACAGGAAAAAATATTTTCTAAAATTTTTCAGAATGACAAAGGAACGAATACATTAAAGTCTCGGCCCGGCTTGAAAAATTTAAGTCCCAGCCCGGCTCCCGGCAAAAAAAGTGTGCTGGTCGTTTCCTGATATATATATATATATATATATATATATATATATATATATATATATATATATATATATACGAAGGTGACATCCCTTGAAACTTGCTGTTGTTTTCCATATCCCTATACCTTAAACCGGGCGTCCCAAACTAGTTTCAGTATGAAAACAAAGTCAGTCCGTTACAGAATTAAATCATTCAGATATATAAAATATAGAGGAAGCCCATTCATTTTACAATTATAATCTTTATGGCACCGATTTATCTGATCCATTGCATGCACGAGACAAGACAACCAATGAAAACAAGGATGAAAGAAAAAAACGTTTATTATTTTTACACCAACACAACCATTCAGGGGTTCCCCAGTGGGACCAAATATTCAATGGACACAATGCTGCAATAATATATGTGAGACTCATTTCAGAATCGATTTAAGAGCCTCCAGCGGCACCAAGTTCATCCTCGTACTGCTTCCTAAAGCAGTCACCAGCAGGGAAAAAGTCCCAGCAGCGTCGCTGATACATGTCCCAGACATAGGTCTCCTGTCCAGTATACTCTGTCTCGTCCTTGTTGATCAAATACATGAAGAAAAACCTGGAAAGAGATTTGAAAAAATTGTTATTATTTGTTGTGAATTAAACTTTTATAAATAATAGTATGAGACTCTATTTAAAACTAAATTTATGTACTTTTTAAAGTGTTATTAATTAATATCTTTTAAACTCGTTGATAGTCAAAACCATAAGTGAAGGTTGGTTTTACTGAGCCATGAGTTTAGAGCAGGGAACTTTTTGACTTGCAGGCCACTATGGGTAATTTTTTTTGAAAAAGGGGCCACAGCAGTCATCGACTGTCCACTTTCCTTTTCTTTAGTCCACTCATTTTTTACAGAAGGGCTCAAATGGCAATGAGAATATTCAAGAGATAAATAAAGAGTAAGGACCGGCCACAATGTCAACGCGCCATCTATTGGTGAAACGCAGTATTAAATGGACAAGACGTAATTAATGGTTTAATGAAGCATTATTTTTTATTTACTGGACAAGCTCGGCAGGCCATGATTAAATTGTCTAGCGGGCCGTATACGGCCCGCGAGCCTTAGTTTGCCCATGTCTGGTTTAGAGCTTCAAGTGACAGTCATGCAGTCATTTTAGGATGAGTTTAAGTCATCAAAGAGCTCTAAAGGTTGATTTAACTTTTATTCTCTGTTGAGTTATCAGATATTAATATTATTATATACTAGCTCAGTGGGTCTTACAACCTAAATGTTAAGAGGGGGGGGGGGGTTGTATTCTTACAAGTAATTGGCGAGATTATGTTCTTGTTGCACATGAATATCAAATCCATGAGGAACCTTGTCCAGATAATCCTTTCCAATCCCACAATGAAGCAGTTGTTTTCCAACTCATCCTCAACCCCTTGCATTTGGTCTCGAAGGGCTCCGAACGCATCAATAATGAAACCTGAGAACATGATGAACAAATAAAAGTTAGAGAGAGAGACAGTGAACCTTAGAAGGGGAAGAAAAGGAACCCTAAGACCGTTCGTTGTTAGGAGAAAGGGGGGAGAAAACCAAATATTTACCAGGAATACATACAATGAATGTTCCATCAAGGAACAACCCGAACATTCTAAAGAACCTTAAAAGCTGACTGAGAGAGGACTCATTGAAGCCTCAAAGATATCTACGATTAACGTATTGATCAGATATATAACTAAAATATACATTGTAAAAGGAGCAAAGGAAATATATTAACTTACTTAATTTATAGAAATCAACTCATTCAACGCAGCAAATGGTTGAGCAGCAGCTACGTTAGCCATTTATAAAGGAGGCAGTCAATTTAATAAAATCTAGTTTTTAAAAAAATCTTCATTACCTTATTAGAAGAAATTTTAAAATAAATAGATAAAAAGAAAGGACTTGTTTCAGCTCCATTATGTGCTCTTTCGTATGATATCAGCTGATTTTGGGCCTATGGAGCATAGAGATATACAGATATAGAGAGCTTATTCCCTTCAATAGCAGAGAAACATCATCGTTCAGCTGTCGCCATTGCCCAAATTAAACAAAGTAATTTGATCTACGTCATCGTAAGCTGATCATAGATTAAGAAAGATTTGTTTATATTGGGCAATATGACGTATGCCTCTGAAGAATCCAATAAGCTCTCTATGTCTTTATATCTCTATGGGTCCACTCAGTTCCTAGATTTAGCCATCATTTTTGTAAATGCTGTCATTTCCCTTCATAAACCTTAATGAGCTCCTTGAAGTAACGGTAAGAATAGCCATCTTTGACACTAAACTAGAAAGTTCTCTTGATTTTATACCTTGAATAATGGCGAGTAGAATAACAATGATAAAGAAGAAGAAGCTGATGTCGAATAGGATTCGATAGACCTCGTAGTCATCTCCGTCTGGCGGCTCGATCTCGTCTCCATTCCTCCGCCGGCCCTTACGCCCTTGTAGAGATGAAAGACGAAGCAAGTGAGCATGTCGTGGCACTTTTGATCCACCTCCTCCTCTTCCTCTGAGACGTAGAACTTTCGGAAGAAGTTGAAGGCGATGACCGTGTAGATGTAGACAAAGATGGTGAGGAGCATGACGGTCAGAATGAGCTGCTTCCCGTTGTGTGTGATGGCCTCCAGGATGATACGGAGGGCTGCCACGCCCACAGCCACGTCCAACAGATGCGCAGCAAAGAAAAAGTAATTGTAGTTGCCCAGGATGGAGAAGCCAAAGTACCATAGTTGGTAGAGGAAGGGCTGGAAGGAGGAAAATAATCTCTGGTCAAGTTCGCTACTATTGCATTCAAGGACACCTATTTTTTGTTTTCGTATTATTTACTGTCCATTATTATATTTGAATGTAGGCAAAACATAATTCAAACACTAATTATCATGCAAAATATTTGATTTCTTTACAATTTTTTTCATTGCAATGTGTCTGGAAGCAACAACAACAGAAAGTTGTTTATTCGAATAAAAGTATTATTCATAATATTTTTATAATGAATTGCATACAAGTAACTACTTTAAAAATAAGCATATGAGAATCCCACATATATCTGGACTTCCAACAATAAAACATATGTTGGTAGGTAGTTTTCACTTGCTTCGTGGAAGGTCTCAAACTCAATGAGGCATTTACTACGCCATCATCTGGTCTCGTGTGAGCAATTTACACAAAAACTGTGTCTCGGCTGTTAATATAGCCCAATATGTTGAATACGAATCCAGAGTTGAATGTATAATTGCTAGGGAGCTATAATCTCAAATTTGGTTGTAAACAGATGTGTTTGTTAATTAATTTTGTTTTTTTTATTTAGTTTATTTTTATTGAATATTCATTATATTTATCATCAGTGACTTAAGTAGGGTAAAGCTAATGTTTTAACATTAGAAGAAAGGATAAATGGTCGACAAAACCATTCAACTGGAGCAACTGAGTTTTGAAAGAGATAAATACATATTATTTGCTATAAATGTATTATGATATATATATATATATATATATGATCCATTACATTATTATGTAATTATTTAAGTAGTTATTTATATATACATATATATTTATGTGCTTCATTTCAATTTTGACATTTTTGTCCTATAACTTTTTTACTAATATTATATGAAATCTTAATATAAAGATTTAATGTTATGTAAAGGCAAATGTTAATAAATGAAATCAGTTAAATCCAAGTTAATGAAAAATATAAGTTTCCAACTAAAATGTTGATTGATACATTTTATACGCGTTAACACTTATGTACATATGATGTACTTTTAATTTTGCTCAAACTTGAAGAGTCTAATAAATCAGATTGAACTTTTTAAGAGTACAAAAAGCCTTTTTGATTTCTTGGGTTGGAATATGATCAAACCGACTCTGAGAAGTCCCCAATTGGAAAGCATTAAGTAAATATCTGTTCGTTTAACCTACCATAGTTACTAAAGAATCGAAAAGATGATTTATTTAAGTATGATTTGAAAAATAAAATAAAAGTATGGAGCCAACTAATAAATAGAATAATTGTATAAATATATTGTTTGTTGTAGTTTTCATTCCAATTAGGAATGACTAATTATAGTTATAATAATTAATTAAAAATTAGCTGAAGAAGATGGAGAAAGTAGAGTTTAAAGTAAAGTGTTAAATTTATTTAACCACAGAGAATCAAAGTTATTACCGATCCTTATCTTTACTGTTCATTGTTTTTTTCTTCTCTAAGACTCACAATTTGTAGGGGCTCAGGTTTCATGGATAAGATCAATTAGTATGGAAATGTTATATTTATTCCATTTTTAATCATTAATTTAAACAAAATAAACAGGGTCACATTCAAAGTTATATATGGCACCCATAAAAATAGGTAAAGGCGTGTATATTGTCAATATTTCGGTACTAAACAGTACTGTTCCCCATAGAGGTAAATACGTCAATATTCATTTTTGTACACGCGGCTCCGTGAATTGTTATCCGATTTTCTTCAAATTCGAAATGTAATCATGTTTAAAAGTCGATTTAGTCTACTCGAATATTTATACTATTTAAAAAAATTGTTCAATGTGAATCTTGAGTATATTTGCTTATCAAAATAGTTATGAAATAAGAATAACACCAGTTTTTACCCCTATTTTACTTATTATTTAAAGATGAGTCAAAAACTTAATAAACTCTGGTTTTTTTTTTCAAAGCCCCCAAACAAGTATTAAAATCTGTTTTTTCGTTTATTTACGAATAATATATTTAGTTTTCTAAGCTTTAAATAATAATATCAATTCATTCAATTTGGTTTTTATTCAATATAACGCGAACACTAGACAAGTATGTTCCAAAATGGGAACGTTGGCGTGTAAAGGGTTGTACAGGTTGTCGCAGCCTTATTATAGGATACATGGCGTGAAAGAAGATTTAAATTATGTGCTCAATAAGTTACCCTTTGAAAAACACATCTTTTATAATATATTTACGACCTCCTTTCTTCTTATTTTAATAAGGAACCCGATCTTTCGGTCATTATTAAGGACGGATTAAAAAGACTTTTCTAGGCTGCAGCCTCGCGTGTGAAGGGGCTTTTGGTTTTTTGAGACAACGAAAAACTTGGATAAACAAGCAAAAAAGACCTGATTGAACATCTTGGGTCCATAGTGAAGTTAGAACGCCGAAATATTGGGGTTTCCAGCATAATTTAAAGCAGAGGGGCGGAAAGACAACTTTAAAAAGGAGAGAGAGAGAGAGTGAGGTTTCAATAATGTTCTATTAATTAAGTAGTGCGATGACATCACTGGAGGTGAGTAAAAATAGGGGTCAATGATGCTTATAAAAACGACCTTGAGGCATCTAACTACCTTCATTCGACCTTGATTCTAAGTAAATGTACTGGCGTATTATTATGATATCAAGCTTAATAGACTCTAAAATACCTTGATTACTCTCTCCAAAGTTTGTCAGTGGAGATCCCAGATCTTGTTTCTTATTTTTATAGATTAAGGTGCTTCAAATAGAACTTACATTATCCGTGACAGTCACTCCGGCCTTCCATACTTGATATCTCCAATCGATGCTCATGATAAGATTAAGTATCCCGCTTTCCTCCGACTCCTGCTGCAAGGAGCTCTTTTCCATGCCCAGTATGTTGCTAATGGCATCAAATTCAAACTGATCCGCGTACTTTTGTCGAACTCGCTTTTTCACAAACTTATCCCAGTAGAGAGCGGGAAAGGACTTTGCGGAGATGACGAGCTTGTCCCAGTGGGCCTTGATGTCGTCATCCGCAGGCTCCTCTGCGAGGTAGAGGCCGTCAAACTCCAGGCGACGGGCCACTTCCTTTTCCCGCTTGAAGATGGCGAGGGGGACTTTGAGGTTGTAGTAAGCGATGAGCATGCAGAGGGAGACGAAGGCGTGGGTCAGGCCCAGGATGCGGATCATGTACTCGAGGTAGTAAAACTTCTCGTCCACGTGGACAAACTCCTCGGGGTCAGAGTCCTCTCCGGACTCCCCGGAGCCCAGCTCACCGCCTTCTTCTTCTTCCTCCCCCAGGTCAGCCTCTTCCAGTACGGAGACCTGTGTGTGTGAGGCATACAAAAATAGTGTAATCCCAGAGTACTCATAAAGATCGAGTTGAATCTGTACAAATATATACCTAATTGAATATGTGTTCTTTCACTTCGCATGAATATTTTTAATTCCCCACAAATCAAAAATGGATTACAACTGTATTGATTTAATTGATTAATTTATTTAAATGATGATTTTATATTTTTTAATACTTTCTACATCCGTTTCTTTATAATGAACGACAACTGCAAATGATTGTTGAACCATGGATTGCTGCTCATCGAGGGAATAGATAGGAAGGTTCATAAAATATATATCCTTCAGCGACAAAAAGTCTATTCAAAGCTTGCTTGTGGGAATGCATAAAAACTTTTTTAAATAGATTCTTATTATTGTAGAACTTTTTTAAAGGCGATTTGTTGGTATTATTCCATATATTTTGAAGTATTTAAAGCCTGTTTTTATTTGAATGATTATGTTGTTTGTTTGATTTCTTTTTTGCATCTTATATTTTGTTATGGCATATGTTTGGAGCATTATATATCATCCATACTTTTTATAGTTGTTCTTATATACAACTACATACTTTAAATGAATAAAGTAATTAAATTATTTCAATCTCTTTCATAATCCCTGTTTTGATAAACATATATTGAATATTTAAAAAATCATCTGTGATACAATTATATGATGAAATATAATGGATTTTTTTTTGTAATATACAGTGTACTTTTTTCTGTCTGCCAAAAAAAAGAAGTTCACACACGTAAATTATGATATAAGAAAAAAAATACAAGTTCAGCCATCCCATTGAGACATACCAAGTCAAGCAATTCAACCAAGCATGGCCTCATTACACGACATGACAGAAAAAAGTAGACTCCAAGACACAATCCGGAGTAATATTCTTTTCTTCTTTTTTCCTTCAAAATATCACGTTTCGAAGAATGATGTGATATAGATCAAAACATATTTTGCCTCCATTAAGATCCAGCTCTTAATTACCTTATAGAATAGAAGCATGAAGTTGATAATGAAGGCGATGGTTAAAGCGATGAACTTCATGGTGAAGAAGTTCCTTGCAAGAAAGCTCACAATTTTCTTAGCGTAGCTGCCAAAGTTAATAGGGCCTGAAAGGAAAAATAATGAAGTTAAGTTTTCCCCCCGTTTTGAAAAAACCCTTCGGTATTACCTAAAACAGAGACGCTTTTCTTTGCATTCTTGGATGCTGCCAAGTTTTCGACTGCTGCCATGGCGCTTGCCTGTTGATGTTCTAGCTTTTGTTTCCTAAAATACAAAAGAAAAGTCGATGATTTAGACCTCTGGAATATATGTGTTAATACAAAACGAATGGATCATCAATCAAAGTCCCTTCTCATTCAATAACAATTGTCTGCCGTAGTGTTGGTATACTAAGTCTAGTGGGTATTATACTCACATTTTTTCTGGATCTGAGGTGTCGGGAGCAACACTTGGTATTGGTGGTAAGGAATCCGGGGGCTCTGACGGTAAAAAAAGAAGTCACAAATTAAGAGAATACAGCTTGAGTATGAAACATGGTAGATACATTTTGAGCCCTTCTTATTATAAAAAACTTTGGGGAATCTATAAAATGATCTTCATAAATAATGTTTTCAATTTTTACTATTTATTATATGCCAAGAAAAGTTAAAATTAAACCAAAAATATTTAGTAACAGATGTTATTTCATACTAATTAGATCACTGTATATTTATCTATGATCAACCCTTTCTATAGACTCTAAACAGCAAAGTTTGGACAACAATATTTCGGTAGTACTGTATGATAACGATACTGATCCTTTATTGTGATCAAACTAGTACATGACTTATGTCAATCGGTAGTGATTGATTGAAAAGTGATAGCAAATCATCTTCAGAATCTTGATTTTTTTCTTGTGAATCCCATTTACTAAAAAAGGCTTGTGGACTAACCATTGTTTTTCAATCAACCTGTTCACTAACAAAGATAACTTACCTTTTTTCTCCATATCCATGTCTTTCCCTCTCATCAATTTAAGCAGAACGGTCAAGAACTGTGTCAGCACGGTAATAACAACATTCCCCGTGCCACAAACCGTCCAAAAGAGAAGAGTGAGCAGATACACAGCCTTATCTCCCGCTGACATGCTCTTAAGCCGGGCAAAGAACTGCGAGAGGCTCGAGGGCGAAAAGAGGCTCAGAAATAGCATGATGCTCAACTTGATTTGGGCCATGTTCTCCTTGAGAGGATGAAGGATTCCCCGAGGCTCGTCCTCGAGTCGAAGGGTAACGCTCTCCGCTCTACTCGAGCTTCCTCCAGAGTCCTCATCAGATTTCATGAGAGACTCTGCGTGCTGCATTTCAAATATGGCGTCCTCGCAAAAATCCACAAAGCACTCCAACTTCTCCTTGTCCCCGCCCTCCGTAATCGTCGCGTAGAAGAACGCACGCTTGGATTCCTTGATCTGGGCTTCTCCCACTGCTCAATATTGTTCTCATCGATCTCAAAGTAAACGCGCTCGATTTTGTCCTCGGTTTTGATTTCGATGCGGCCCAAGAACTGAGCAAAGTACTCCAGGACGGTCCCTGCGGACTCCAAAAACTTGGCGAGTCGGGGATCGTTAGGCATGTGCTCGGATAAATTTGTAAGGAGGATGGCGAGGTTAAAGCCGATCTCCTTGGACGGCTCCAAAAAGGTTTCACTGAACTGGTTAAAGTCGATGTTGCCCTCATGGTTAGTTTCGCAGCATAGTAAAAGGAATTCAATGTCCTCACTGAAACGAGTAAGTTTTATCATTTTTAGCCCTCCTCAATTCACTATTTTATATGTCGCAATCAATGAGCCATGTAATAATAGCTAAATGTACTATATTATGGATACAAAAGAATGTGGAAAATATCATACATCAGTAGCCATTTTAGTTATACTTTGTTTCCGAAAATACTGCTTTAAATACTAAGCAATCCAAATTTCGGGAGCAAAAGGTGTGATATTTTTTATTATTGATTACTTGATTGACATTACATTCAACACGTGATCACAATGATTGTTTGTTTATTATAAAAACAGGAAAACAAATAAGAATGCTGGAGTGACAGCCTATGAACTCATTTGTTTTATTTGTGTAGCGTTTAGTTGATTTGACATCAAATTCTAAAAAGATGATCGTTTAGGATCTTAGATCTTTTTGTAAAACAAATAAGATGACGACATCTTAAGAAATGTACCGGTTCACTGATAAGTGATGTATCAATTTTTAAAGTAAATGTATACCGTTGGTCGTCTTACGTGCTATATTTTTTAGTTGACTCCAGTTTCTCCTTAAAGTCCTTGGGTGAAATAGTGCCGTCATTTAGATTAAGATCCTGAAAAAATACATATATAAGGGGTTACGTGAGAGAACTTTAACCTCATACACTTTCGACAATTTATGTTTTATAGAAAATATCAAAGAGAAGAGAGAGTAACAAAGATTTCCAAATATTGATTGATAGGTTAGGGACAACAAAATGGTTGTTCTCGAAAAACTCAACAAATTACATGATTTTTCCATTTGCTAAAACTTTTACTTTTCCAACGTACAATAGTCATCATGACGATCCATTTATCGACAGATATGAACAAACAAAACAAATATTATTTCTCTTGAATATGATCAGTTGCTTTATTCAATTAACATATATAGGCGGAATAGAAGGAGTCCATTCAAAGGATTTGCCAATGACGTCATGGATATAGGCCCATTAAGTAGAGACAATTGGTATTTTTAAGGATAATATTTTTCTCTCTGAATTGATCTTCACTCCTCAACAGCAGTCGCAAGCGAAGTGATATTCTGGAGCATATTGCCAACTGTTTTCTCTCCCTTTTTTCAGCCATCATATTTAAAAAGTACCTTTTTTGTCTTTTCATCCTTATTGATAGGTCCCAATGAAAATATAGAATGCCGAAGAAGCATATGGTAGAGTTGAATATCGGCGTATTTGCTATGATTTACAATGATTTGAGATCACAGTATTTGCTCAAATGTCTACCTTTTTCGACTTCTTATATATTATATACAATAATAACAAGGATCAAGTATTTCTTTGATTATGGTGCATCAGTCTTTCAAGTTTGTTTTGCAATTCATATTAAAGTGTAGGGATGCACCGGACTTAATCCAGGGATAATCAATCTTTATACGTAAATAATGAGATATGAATTAAATGTATATTTCTATTTGAAGCCTTTTCTTTATATTCATTTCTTTCTTTTTATCTACACCCAGTTGGGATTTTTGTGAGGTCCCCTTTGTTTTCTCGAGAAGGTCTAAAGCAGTGGTGCCATGGTGGCGGCCCGCGGGCCGGAACCGGCCCGAATGGACATCACATTCGGCCCAATACGTCAGTGGTTGAGAAGTGTTTTTTTAATAAATAACTAATATTATGATACAGTATAACAAACTTAAATCTACGTTTTTTTGTTTGTTGTTTGGTCTTGCCAGGCCAAAAATGTGCCGGATATTTGCCCCCCCGAGGTCCCACTTGAAAACAATCTGGCCCTCTGACCTATTTCACCCTGGCATCCCTGGTCTAAAGCAATGTCTAGTACTTACATCCTCTTCGGGTAGATTCAAGAATAGCTTTAAGTATTCCAAAATGAGTTCCACATTGCTCGCTGACTCCACGAGTGTGTCCACCATTTGCTTTCCAATGGTGCCATTCAAAACGTTCCCCTCGAGCATACTGAGCATCATGACGATCAAGTCCTTTTGAAGATTGAGGAGCTCTTGGAGTAGGTCCACCTGGGATGAGTCCTTGGAAAGCTTTTCCTGCATGTGAGCGAACAGAAAGAAAAAACCATTCACTGCATCCCAAAGCCTGAAAGAAGATAATCAGTATTATTACTTGAGTTCAACTATGGTCTTATATCAACTTTTGCCAAATTTAACCTATTTATTTTGGATGTTTGTAGTATTTTTTGATAATTAGTTATTTATAACATATTATATATAATTGTTATTTTATTATTATATGAATTATTATCTGTGAAAGTTTATCTGAAAGAGTTCAAGAATGAGATAATGAATAACATTTCTTAAGAGAACTGGTTGATATGTCTGAGATAATTTCGCACGGAATGTTGCGGGAAGTATTTTAATGAAACAGTTGTTGGGAGGTTCATCGTTACAAGGAGTAACATTAATGCCGGAAATCGAGTTATTGGATTTTTATTTAAAAAATGTAACGTTACTCGTTATCCAAAAGAGCAACATAACTTATAATTTTAATACAACACCGTTTTAGTTTTATCTAAATTTTGTTGTTTGCTTAGTTATTTTGTTACTTTATAGCATTTTCTGGATCTGAATGCAAATAATAAATCATTTATTCATTATAAATACAGAGAAATACGTCATTGTTCCCAATATCAACAAATATTTCTATCTTTTTGATCAACTTACGATGACGTAGTAGAAATTACTTCGTTTATATTGGGCACAGGCGACAGCTGAACGACGATGTTTCTCTGCTATTGAAGGGAATGAGCTCTCTATATCTTTATATCTCAATGGATGTGCCTGATATTGCGGAAAATACGGTATCTGTGTTCATAGCTATAATGATAAAATGTGTTCACCATGATAAAATTTTGTGGAATCACAAAGACACAAAAACACTCTAGCGAATCACGAAAACAAAAAAGAACTTGAAGAAAGGAATACCATAAAACCCTATTTCAAATCATAGAGACTTTTTACCATGTTTGTGGATAATGATCCAAAAAATGCGAATCGATCTTTCCAGCGATATAACGATCAAAGCCGACAGGGACCAGTGATCCGATCAATTATATTGCATTCAAATAGAGAAATATTATATGACGGGTAAATATTCTTAGTGCATTTAAAAAAGATAGCACTATGCAACAAATGAATGTTTATTAAGTCAATGCTCGACCATAATAGCGAACGAAAGTCCAATTATCTTATTTTCGATTGAGACGCAGTCTTTACAAAGAGAAAAAGTCGTCATTTTTACATTAGGGTGAAATTTGTAATGTCTTTGATCTTGGAGTTTGAAGTTAAAATGATCAAATCGATTTTTTTAGTGACTATTTGCGATATAACGATCAGGACTTTTTGCAATATTGCAATCGGCGATGTAATATCGCGTATTGCCATTGATTGGCGATAAAAAGACTCCGATCCCTGTTTTTACTTGATCAACCGTTGACTAACGCTCAATATTTACCTAGAATGTGCCAGGGTTTGTTGATTCCCAACGCAAGGTCCTTGGATAACCTCCGTAAGAGTGTTGAAAACCTGACTTGCCACACCTATGGCCTTGAAAAAGTTAGTTTTCCCGGCGTTATCAATGATGTCTCTTCGAGAATAAAACCAGTAAAAGTCCATGATGGACTCTTGAAGTCGGAGGAGATAATCCACGGTGCAAATGACAACATTTACCGTTGTTGTATTTCCAGCTTGAGTTCGAAGATAATTCTGCCAATCTGTAAAAGGGTATAGGATAATTAGTTTAAAGGATATAAAACGGCTCTTTATAACGAAACGACCCTGAGATCAAGATTGCGTGATTCATTTTTTTAAGTTCCATGATTTGATAAATTTCAATTGAATTTAATTGTGATTTATGTGAAGGCTATCGAGGAGACTGAGATGTTTATGAATGGATATGTCAATGGCCTATTGGGTCATTTCAGTGAAAGCATAAAAACCCAAAGCAGTCGAAGCCCCTTTCTTCCTTTAAACACGTTTGAAGTGGAGAGTAAGAAAGAAAAGTAAGGGCCAAGAGAAGGTTTAACTAATTTTTTAGACTAAAAGATGTATATGTTCAAAAATATATAATAAAAAATCGGATTTTCCCCCTTCTTACCATTAAAGGACGCAAATATTAATTTTTTGAATATCTTTAAGTGATTAAAAATGCATAATATATGATACTTTGATCATTTTAGCATGAATAACATCACTTTCTCATTTTATTGTTAGTGAATACTAGCCCATTGCCGCTCCGCGGCTGTGGCTAGGCCCTGTGGGTGGGAGGGTGGCCTATGGCCACAGCATTTATACATGGTATAATCTTTCATTTCATTTCTTTCATTTCTTATGAACCACGAACTTGTTAAGAATACACCACTCTATAAATACTATTTTATAACTTTATGCGATCAACCACACTGACAACCCATAAAAAGCCCCCAAAATTTAGGTTTTCAAATTTTTTTCGATTCGTCCATAAAATTGGGCCTAATATTCAGTCCCGAATTTGAGCATCTTCCCGACCTCACATCTGGAGAATGATTACATCAAAGTTGCTCCCTGGTTGATTTTGAATATCATTGTTAAAATAAATTGCTAAAACTTGCAAATTGAAAAAAAAAACCGGATCCCGCACCAAGTATGTCCTGGAGACCGGACATTGATTTCACTGACCTAAACTTCGTGTTTTCGTATTTTATAATTTAAAACCTATTTATGAAGTGAAATATTTTGCAGGGCGTTTCAGGAAATTCCTATGCTATATATTTGTAGCAAAGGTATATACTTATGGAATAATGCTAACTAATATAACTTTTTTGTTTTTGATCCAATTAAAAAAATATCACATTTGCATTAGTCTCCCCAATCGGAAACAACTTTATATTATAATTTAAAATTAAAAAAATATCCACAAAAATCAAGGGGTGTATCGTAATTTTTGAAGAAAATCAGTTTTTGGGTTTTCTGAAAAAAATTATAAAAATACTTGAGAATTACTTATTTATAGTTTGTTGTCAGTTTTTGTAAGTTCCTTCTTATCAACCCAAGTTGAAATCTGTGAGTCCACCAGGAGTGGAGAAAAAACACTTTTCCATTTTCCAGCTTTTATGCTAAAACTAAAAAAATATAAACCAAAATTCATTTCTTATAAAAGACGAATTTATTAGCAATGCACCACTCTATAGATACTATTTCATAACTTTATGCGATCAACCTAACAGACAACCCACAAAGGGCACCCCAAAATTTAGGATTTCAAAAATATTTCTCTTGGTCCATGAAATTGGACCTAACATTCAATCCCGGATTTGAGGGTCTTAACGACCTCAGATTCGGATACTGATTACATCAAATTTGCTCCCTTTGGGAATTTAAATATGATTGTGCAAAAATAAATTGCAAAAACTCGCAAATTGAAAAAAATCGGATTCTGGCCCAAGTATGTCCCGGACCCCGGACATTGAATTAACAAACCTAGACTTATTTTGCAAGGCCTTCCTTTCGTATTTTTATGACTTTAAAAACACTTTTGAATTAAAAAGTCACCCCAGAGGTTTTCTTGAATTTCCCGGCAGGCCGGTCCGGTTATCCCCAGGAAATTTCTTTGTGGCCCGATTGGAAACCCTATTCTTGATATACTTTCGGAGTGGCTTTTATCAAAATGGGGAAAAAATTAAAAGTTAAGGAAATGTCATAATCTGGGTCCGGGAGTGTCTGAATCCGGAATTTTTTTTTCTAAAAAAGGTTTTTCGGGCAGAGATGCAGATAACTTTTTTTGCGTTCTGTCTCTAGAACATCTCACTTAAGAACTATGGACAACAAAAAATTCCAAGCCTTTTTCAGACCTTTTCAAAACCGCTAGGCTTGTTCTCGTTTTTAAGTAAAGATGCCTACGACCAAAGCCCACAAAATACCTTATTACAGCCCGAGCCCTCCTAACCCTCAAAAATCCATGCAACCCGCAAAACCATCTCACAGACGCAAATCTGGTCTGATCAGAATCTAACCTAGCACAGATCCTTTCCAGGGGCATGATGCATCTGTGTGCCAAATTTCAGCTCTCTAGCTGCTGTAGTTTGGCCGTTTATAGAAGTCGGACGGACAGACGGACGGACAGACGGACAAACTCCAATTATAATGACGATTATATTTATTTATCTCTATATGGCTGTGGCTCTTACCTTGCACGCACAGAATGTTTCATACCAGACCTGTATTATCATTTTATCTCTGATTCATGCATTTATTTATATTACCAATTCCATACGGGCAATAAACAGTATTTTCCTCTTAGGACGTTATTTGTCATAATTTTTTAAATGGACAAGCAGCTTACCATTGTTGTGTCCCTCTGAAGTGAGTTGTAGGAAACGGAATAGAATCGTTGTAAAGTCAGCATCGTGCATGTTTTGTTCTCCGGCCGGACCGTCTGGACCAACTCCGAGTCCATCAGCCTTGGAATTCCTTTCAAAGGCATCCAAGTTGAGTACTGTGCAGGAGTTCATAAGGCCGGAAATGGCCGTGAAAAAAGCTGCGTCCTTCTTTTCCTTGAGAATGTTCAGCATGTCCTAAATAATGAAAGTAATAACATGGTAAATTAATGGTTTTAAAATGTAATTAATTTTTAGAATATTTTAAATTTACAAAATTAAATATTTTTCATATTTCTTTATAAGTAATATGAACTTTTTACTTCAACCCCAATATAATATCAATGCCAGTTTTAACCCAGATTGAAACAAAACTATGGAGTTTAGGTATATATGTATTCTGATTTTTATCACCAATTTAAAAATCGCCATATTCCAATCGATATATATGAATGGGAAAAACAATTATATTTAGGCTATGTACTCTAACCTAATGAGATCATCACAAATATGTTTACAAAGATTTGATACATGCTATGTATCAAAGTAGGGTAAAAATGGGGTTCATTTCCTGTCAATAATCTAATACAGAGGCTCAAATAAATTTTCTTTTACACATTAAAGCTTTCTATGCGTTGAGGTTGCGAGATTTGTTGTTCTGTGGTTGCGTTAATTATTTGTTTTATATCAAATCTATACAGTTCATAAAGAATTCGACTTTTTTCAATCATTTAAATCAAGCTTCGGAAAATAGTCCGATATAGCTGGGTTTTTTTATTACTTTCTTTAGCTAACTGACGAATTGAATAACTTATTTGCACAGTGGAAGCTATAGTAATAACATGCAAATGACGTATATACATATAATATACTGGAATAAAAAGATTGAATTCAGAAATATGACTACCGATTGGTTTTTGGTAGATCTGAACTACCGGTGGAAGACTTTTTTCTAGAGAAATATTTTTCATTTTTATAAAGCTGACGAACTACCTTTGCATGATTTATGTCAAAGGAAGTGCAAATCTTTGATCAGAATCTTAGTTCTCCGAAAATGAATGGCAGTTTTAACGGCCTTTAAAAGATCATGTCGCTCATATTCATATTATCTAATATACAGATACCACCCATTATAAACTTATGAAAAACATACCATTACTGATTTGGCTCAGTTTGCCCACGTCTACTGCTACCGGATAATATGGTTTTATTCGAATCCCAGATTTAGCTTTATTATAATATCAAAATATGAAATATTTTTATGCTAGCAAAAATCACCTGCTTTTGTCACTAACATCTTTAGATACGTAAAATCATCTATCCAAGCTTTCTGAGAGCAATTAAAACATCTTCTACAAGCAAATGCCTGTGTCAAATCAATAGGCTCACGCCATATTTGTGTAGGAGTAACTAGAGTAGAGCAGAACAGCCATGCTTTAGATATGGCTGACAAGAGACAAAATCATAACCTGAGTATTTTTTTAATTTGTTTTGACAATTTAATTATGTATTTAGCATATCGAAATATAAAGTTAAAAATCACCAAATCATAACGTATGATTATAATATTAACTCTTTTTAAATATAGGTGAACAAAAGAGATTTATATATGTGGATCACTGTACCTCTATCGACTGATGTCTTTAATCTTACATCCCAAAATGACACATCCCAACCTAAAGCTAGTTATTGGAGGGTTTTTAATACAAAACTTTATATATTTATAAATCTAAATGTTGTGTATGATTTAAAAAAAGTTTACTTACAGTTTGTACATCCATATTTCCTCCACGAAGTAAGGCAATGCCGAGATTGAGCGTGCTCTCTACCATATCACTGGCCTCTCCTTTGCTAGCAGCGATTTGATTTAGAACCATTTCTGAGGCTCCTCTGGAGGCTAACCGCCCTTGATTGAAGAGTAAACGCATTTTCTCAATTTCCTGTTCCTGTAGGGACGGAGCCTCCTCTCCATCAGCCTCTCCGCCATCTTCATCCTCTTCCTCGCCACAGGATCGCGCCATGATATTGGCGTATGATATGAAGAGGTTGTCCTCTCCGGCGTCTGCTGACTTTTCGACAATGGCGCCTTGGGAAAAGGTGTGAATGAGCTGAGAGACCTGGTCAGACTTGGAGTTCTCGGATTCTTCAGACTCTGAACCCTTATTGGCCTCTGAGTCTTCGAAGGTTTGCTGAAACAAAAATGGAGAAAGATGAATTAAATATTTGAGGCTTAACAAACCAACATAAATAATTGCTCTGTACCAGGATATATTAAGGCTTATGAACGCTACACTTGATTATGTCGTTCAAAGGTAATAGCGTTAAATGTAAGAGAGAACGATAGCTGTGTGCGTGAAGGCGTGTTCAACCCTCAATGTTGGGGGCGTAGATTCGAATCCCGAGAGGGGATGGTCATTTTTGGTCTACCTCATTGATAAGATCCTAGGTTCGATAGACTAATTCTAATGCTATACTGCTTATTTATATCCTGTTGGATGCAATTCTATTGAACCGTATAGGCAAAAAAATAGCGTGAAATGTATTAGAGATTTTTTTAAATCATGAATACTAATGAAAGAAATTAGACTATGATGTGTTCCGTTCGAATATAATATAGAGTGCCGAAGCAACGTACGATAGCGCTGAATATCGGAATATTTGCAAGCTCTTCTTTGTTGGAGGAGAAATACGATAAAAAGAACTAAAGAAAATGTAAGACTTGAGTTATCTAATATATTTTTCCCATCAAAATGTAAGTCGAATGATGCCACATCATTTTCTTCAATATCTAATAAAGAACAGCATATTCATTAGTTTTTTAACTTACCGTCAAATGATCAATGATGACCTCTTGTCCATTATTTTCATCTTCAAGCCAGAGTTCTCGATAGGTACGTAGGAACAGATTGACGGCCGCATGTCGAGGAAGGGAATGGAGTGAAGTTTGTCGGAAACAGGCAATGACGGCTCGCTTCCGCTGAATGGAGACAACCTTGGGCACTGCACCCTTACTTCCCTCTCCTGAAGGATGATCGATCTGAAAACAATACGTACATTCAAGAGGTTTCATAGTTGAAGACACTAGCAAGACTATTGGCCTGCCGGTGATTTTAATGGAGTCGCACCGACAAGCGGGGGCAATGACAGTTTGAAAGTTTATTCTTCTTGTTTTCGAAATATATGCATTTTTATTAAAATAATTTAAAACTTATAAATTGTATTCGTAATGTTTTAAATTCAGGACTTTCAATTTTCCATATTGTTACAATTAAGAAGCCTAGAAAGAAAAAATGGTCAACACAGCAGATGTTAAAAAAGAAAGAGTAGAAAAAGATGGAGTTTGTTGGTATAAATCGGATTCTATTTCAATACTTTTACATTCTCAAACATAAATACAAATTAATTTCTCACCATATGAATGTAAAGACCTTGCAACATTTAAACTTTATTGAGTGTCAGCTGACTTAGAAAATAATCCAAAAATTTATTTTTATGTAGTTGATGTCCAAGTCAAGCTATCGCTACGGAGAAAATTTCGAACCGGTTGGAAACTAGAAAAGTGATTCACAAGCTCTTTGAAACCCAGTCCGGAATTACTGATCTTGATAAACTATTCGAAGATTCTTATTTGTAATGTATATAATCTCGAGAGTGCAAATACAAAATTGCCAAAAAACATCCAATTTTCAGCAAAAAAATGTGTAATCTTCTGACGACAATAAAATATCGTAGTAGCATCAGTATTTATTCTGTATGCAGCCTTGACAGTGCAAATAGTACACTGTCAATAAGCACTATGTATTAAATCGGATTCAACAAGTTTGAATTACCCTATTATCAAGCTCAAACCTTAAAAAGAATGCAAACTCACGGTATGAAGCCCAAATAGAACCTTCCCCATGGCAATGATCCTCTCGATGAGCTGTTCAAGCTCTTCCGGCTTCATTTCCGAAGTGGGAATGGACTTTTTATTCCCCAGGGTAGAATATAAATGGTGCTGCCACTGGAGCTCATCCGAGGGATCAAAGCTCTTGGGAATAATGAGCTGGGTCTTGACAAAGCTCTGAATGTCCTCATCAACGAACTTGGCGAGGAACTTGTCCTTGCAGTGCTGAACAAGCTCTTGCTCCTTGCCCGCGAACAAGTTGAGGCCCACAGGGAGAAGTCGCTTGAGTGCAGCCACAATGAGGCTGGAGGAACCATCCCGGCTCTTTTCTTTGTCTGCATTCCGGCGGGACTTTTTCTTTTTCCCGCCTTTGGCGCCTTTCCCCCACTAGAGCTCACAGTGTTCTCTGAAGCCGTGGCGCGCGTGCGAGTACTCGCGCTTGGCATGATGAGGGCAAGAATGTCGATTTCATTCGCTAGCACAAAGTTCTGTTCCTCTTTACGGAAGTACTGAAATAAAAGAAAAAAGCTATGATGTTAGTCCTTCTATATGAAAAGTGCAATGCAAGGAAATTGATGGATATTTGTTTTGGATTTTGTCATTTATCTAGTCTCCTGGTAGTGTATTATTTTATTAGATATGGCTGACACTTAAGCGTTCAGCTTTTTTATATTTCATTTAGTGTTCAATTGAATGTTGAGTTCGAATATTGGATTATTAAGAAAAACAAAGCTATCTTCTCATAAATAATATATTAATCCATAAATGAATACGATTTGTCTATGTCCTTTGATATATACATCAGGATTTATAAATAAATACTTTCATAAACTCGGCAATATAAAAACTGAAAACAAAAAGTGTATGTTTTTCTTATTAACTCTTCTGCCACAATTTTGAAATTAATTTATCATAAAATGAACATAAATATATATATTGAGTTATTGTTTTTCCTTTCATACTTCATATTTTTTTCTCCCAACTCAAAAATATTATATCCTTACATTTGAGACGGACATGATGTTGAAGATGTCTCCGACGTGGTTATACAGCTGCTCAGCCTCTTCCACATTGTTCCGAATCCAATGAGTCTTTTGGAGATCCACATACTTTATCAGGAGGGGATAAAAGGAATAGACATCCGGGAGAGCATATTCCACTCCTCCTGAATGTTTCCCTCGATCTGTGAGGCATCATCTGCAGCCGCCTTCAAGTACTGCTTGCAGGACTCCTCCTTGTGGAACATCAGCACAACCCTCTTCCGACACTTCTCCGTGAGGGGCAGGAAGGGATCCTTGAGTAGCTCCTCACTGGTGTTGATGATGATTTTCTGAGCATAGACGGCAATGTTCGTCATCCACTCAGCAGTCTCGTTCCCGATGTTCATCATGATGAGCTTGAGGATAAGCTGAAGAAGTTTGTTCATATGTGTGGACGTGACCATGGTGACGTGGACTCCACCCTTGGGATCCACGTTGTCGGGACCCTCCATCCACCAAGTTGGCAGGTAGGAGCAGAGAAAGGGGAGAAGGACCTCGATCATCTGTGGCTGCTCCGTAAAGAGGCCTCCCTCATTGATAAACTTCTCGATTTCCCCGATGAGCATGTCTAGAATAGGAATGCTTTGTTCCAATCTCGCAGTGACCTCTTGAGCCTCCAAGGATCGCTCTGCAAAGCCGGAGCCACTAACGGACCAGGGGTTGTTCTTATTGAGACTTGGCTCCAGAAAGGCAACGGGGAAAGTGGAAGATATGGAGGCTAGACAAGTACCGATCTGTGCACGATTCGTTGCTACTTCTGTACGAATAAACTTTCTACCCTTTGTCAAGGCGAGGTTTGTCCCGATGATATATAAACTTTCGATTATCTTATAACTGGCAACTTGGATTTCATCTATGACAAGGTCATGACCGTACTCATGCGCAGCCAGGTGATCAAAAGTGGAAATAAGTATGGGGATGAGGATTTCAAAAATGTATTTGAGAGACGTGCAGGTCTTTAGGTGTGTGCCTCGAAGATGAGGATATTTCCCTTCGTTCAAATTGTTGATGGTCCGTTCCAAATCCTCGGCACAGTTATTGAAAAAGAGAAGCATTGATGTTCGAACAAACTCAGGGCGAAGCTTTGCCAATGACTTGGCGTCTACAGCCTTAATTAGAACTTGAAGACACTTGACAGCCTGCCTTGCATCGCATCCAAAGGCAGACTGACGAATGCGAATCAGGTTGGCTAGTTTACAGAATATTGTTGCGACGAGTTGTTTTTCCTTAATGGATGCCACTCCGGCAGAGACAGAAGAGGAAGTGGGCACGGAGGTGAAGTAAGCTCGATTATGACTAAAGTATTTCTCAATCACGGGAAGAACAACTTTCGAGAAAAATTTGACGGTCTTATTGGACCGCTTGAAGCTGTTTCTCCGTGTAAAGTTATCGGAGGGCTTCAGGAGCTTCATGTTGGCAGAGGAGGCATCAAGGTACATAATGAGTTTGTCAAGGAGATTGGTTGAGAATCGATTTTCCTCCGACTTTGAGCCTGTGTCTCTGTTTTGTCCTCCTGAGCTGTCGTGGTAGAGATTGTACCCCTGATATTGAATGTATTTGAGGAGTTCCTGACATCTCTCGCGATTTTTCTTTTTCTCCTTCTCAGTGAGGAGATCATAGGGAACGACAAGGAGATTGAGGCCCTTGCTTGAGTGGATGGCCATCTTTGAGACTTGATTATCGTGAGCGTCCTCAGAGAGCCGCTCCGCAAGATTCATCATTTCCTTAGAAAGCGTTAGATTTGTCATATCTGCAGGATTTGGGCGATAGTTCTGTGGGCTACCCCCATGTTTGAGGGTCCTTGATGAGCTGCTGCGTTGGAGGCAAAGTCTCCTGTGCTCTCGATGTTCCAGCTGAGAGCAATGAGAGCGGAAAGGGCGTTCGAACGGGTTCCTGGTAGAATTCCTTTTCAGTATGATCCAGCATATTGTAGGGCTTGAGGCGACTATGTTTTTTCTCTTCTTTGTTGGTGCTCTGTGCGTAAGTCCAGCCGCTTTCCTGTTTGCTTTGCGCCCAGGCGTCATGGAAATGCTCTGAGAACTTAAGGACGAGGTTGTTCAAGTCTTTGGTCAGTGCAATGCTGCAAAATGGAAGTAAAATGATGATATATATATATATATATGCAAAAATATATCCAAAACTTTTTTCTAAATGACTTGATGGGATTCGGACATAAATAAACAATAACGTATTCAATTGAGTTCATAAAGCAAACGGTTGAAATTGTTCAACCTTTTTAAAACAAAGTGAGTTGTTTCCATTGAAAAGGCCCATACCATTATCTGATCTACCTGACGCTAGACCACACAGACATATTTTCTCACGTCACACCTTAACTTTAACTTTCGGCTCAGTGGTTGAAAAACTTCATCATGGAATCTGGCTTTTAGTGATGTTGATCAAAAATTGGGAGGTGAACCAGGTGAAGCAGGTTTTTATCTATATTAAGGAGTTCTTGTTTTCTAAAAATGTATTATTCTATCAATTCTGACACTAATTAGGATTGCAGCGTTAAAATAAATATGCTCAAGGAGACTGACCAAAAAGATCATCTCGAGGATGCAAACTGTGTCTTAAACGTTTATATAAAGTAGTCTTAGGAAGAGCTTTAGCCCCCTCAATTATTTAGTAACTTTATTTTATGCTATTTTGTCAACTGTCACGTACTTTTCTTCTTATCTTGTGTTTTAATAATTCATTCTTTTTTATAAATAGTTTTGCGTAAAAACATCATTTCCAGCATCAATTTGTGGAGCCTTGACACTCTATATAATCTCCACGTAATATAGGCAATAAAATTATATTTAAAAAAGTGTTAACAACAGATCTCCTTATGAATGATTTAAATTCATAGTTCTATCATGTTTAACTTATATGAAGAATTTGAATATGACGAAGAAGTTATTTCTTGAGCCCAACTATTTAAAAGCTCGAAAAGTAGACAATATCGTCCGCTTCTTTCATGGTTATAAAATTTATTTTATAGACGTCGATTTTGCCTTATTTCCTTCTGTATTGATTAAAAATCCAAAAGCAAAGCCAACAGTTTGTCGTGCACCATGTTTCATACTATTATTCTACACGAATACATACATATATTTACTTTATTTATTTTACTATAGTCAATATAGAGGCTAATATCTCTACCTACAGATACCGGAATAGATATCGGGAAGATGGTGACTATCAAGGAGACAAACAAATTTTTGCCTCATTTACTATTGTGTCTGTTTACGGTTCAATTATTCAGCCATCTTTACTAATACGATTAATCGGACACTGACTAATCCATCGAATATCCGCAGATTCCATCCTGTATAATCCGTAGCGGCTCATAAGTCCTACCTCTAGTCCAGACATGGGCCAACTAAGGCCCGCAGGCCGTATACGGTCCGTTAGACAATTTAATCCGGCCCGTCGAGCTTGTCCACTAAATAAAATAATAATGCTTCATAAATCCTTCATTATGTCTTATCCATACAATACCGCGTTTCACGATAGATGGCGTGCAGACATTTAGGCCGCGCCTTACTCTATATTTATCTCTTGAATTTTCTCATTGCCATTTGAGCCCTTCTGTAAAAAATGAGCGGACCAAGAAAAGGAAAGTGGACAATCAATGTATTGTTATGGCCCTTTTTCAAATTTTATAACCCATAGTGGCATGCAAGTCAAAAACATTGCCCATCTCTGCTCTAGTCCCTAGAGTTTTATCTCATCGAATAAGAAATGACTCCTAAAGCTACATACTTTGAGACGTTAAGGGTTTTGGGATGTAGGCCCGAGCCCGTCGGAGTTGGAGTTCTTTGAAAATATATCATCTCCCTGGTCAGCAGACTGGAGTAGTCTGGTGGCAGTGCGCAGCCAATGGCCGTTAGACACGGGAGAGCCTTTCCAAAGAGCTCTGGATCGTACTCCATCTGTGAGAGGGAGTCGAAGATGCTATTGAATAGAGTCATTGTGAGCTTCTTCTCTTCATCTGAGGCACAGCCGTAGATGCCCTGGCCATTCACGGATCCGTAGTATTTGCTGCAGCGTTCGTAAAAGAGCGTTAGCATCTAAGGAAGATAGTCATAAAAACATATTTTAAAGTAAGTGTCGTTAGAAAGTACCAAATTTCATTGTAAAATACATATCTGCAACAATTAAATTATCAAGGAAGGGAAATCAAAGATTTTAATTTTTGTAACATTCGTCGCTTCAAAAATGTTTTGGAGTATGCAACTTGAAAGAAAGCATCCGGTATATCCCTTTAACCGTAGGCTTTGTATTACAATTTTTACTCATATTAGAAACTTTAAACTATGTTAATTGTTTTAATATATGGTTCCTCATCCAATGGGTTTTATATATAGTTTTAATTTATTTAAACATTCAGATATATCTGGCCTTTGGGGTAAATTCTTTACGGGATGCTAGATTAATTTTCACCTTGCGTGACCCTAAAAATGTGGCCGACTTCATATACTTTTTGATCAAGAATGCACAAATTTAGTCCTTTTTACATATTTATAAAGCTTTTCTAACTGCATAGATGTTTATAATAGTATAATAAAGATATAAAGACATAGAGAATTATTGGATTCTTCAGAGGCATACGTCATATTACCCAATATAAAAAAATCTTTCTATCTCTAAGATCAGCTTACGATGACGTAGTACAAATTACTTTGTTTATATTGGGCACAGGCGATAGCTGAACGACGATGTTTCTCTGCTATTGAAGGGAATAAGCTTTCTATATATATATATATATATATATATATATATATATATATATATATATATATATATATATATATATATATATATATATATATGGTATAAACTGGTGTGAATGTCGTTTTATCAAACCTCGAATCTTCCTTTCAATAATGCATATAGCTAACCTGTCTCTCAATGGGACTATGCTTATGAATACAAAAACGGTTAATATACAGGTCATAATACAGAAAAGTATGTTTATTCTCTTTACATTGGCAATAGAGGTTGATCTGTGATTTTATTTATTTTCTAAGATTTCCTTTGCACATTGATATTGCTATGTAAAGCGTGTCGTATGAACAACAAAAACATTTATCCAAAAGCGAAAAAATACTTGCTTTAAGGTATCTAAAGTTCATCATAAGAACAAAGGTATGATCTTTGAAATCACAAATTTTATGGTGATAAAGGCAACAAACGAAATCAGAGTTGTAATGGCTAAAACATGTTTAAGGATGACAAAGATACAATTTATTTGAAACAAAACTATAATTGTGGCCTTCAGATATTTCAAATGATTGTTCTTGATCACGTATTCTTACTGTATCATATGCATATAACCGTAACAGGACAATCACCCCCGGACTAGCACCCCCCCAACAATTAACCCCCGTCCCATTTGCCCCCCGATTAATAATATTTCTAATCCCTTAAAGTCCAATTATAAAGTTAACTTTTGCAATAGTGTTTGAAAAACTATGTTCCTAATATCGGTCATATAAAACATATGACCGATATTAGGAACATAAGTTTTAAATAACAATGCAATTTTGTCATGAAGAAACATAGTTAACTTCATAAGTGGACTTTAAGAGATAACAATATTAGTAACGGGAGTAAATGGCACGGGGGCGATTGTCCAGGGGGGGGGGTGATTGTCCGGAGGGTGATTGTCTAAGGGGTGATAGTCCTAAGCTCGCATATAACATCTCCTACCCTGAGTGCCACGTTGGAGTACTCATTTAGTTTTGAGAGATCAACCGTGAGCTGTCTTAAGAGTTTGAGGAGCATGACCGGGGGGATTTCCTTTGTAAGCGTCACAAGGTAGTCCGAGACGGCCTGCCTCTGAACGTTAGTGAGCATTTTCCCTTGCTGAGCCTGTAAATGGTATGAAGCGTAGCCTCCAGGAGTGCCGTGTAGTTGTCTGCGTCGCCGTAGTAACGGTTATACTTGATGAGGAGAGGAAGGATGGAGTTGCCGATGTAGCGGTTCAGGGCTAGGCCCATGTCAGACTCGCTACCCTCAGACTAAGGGGAGAAAAATTCATAATAATATGATTTGAATAGTCTAAAATTATGCAAACATCTTAATATGTGACTTGTCAGCTAAATTAAACATTTATCTCGCTACCCACAGACAGAGGGTGAAAAATCAAATAAGATTATAATACCATGATAAATATCATGCAACTTGCTCGCTTAAAAGTTTTCAACAGTAAGAATAATAATTATTTACAATATAAAAATAATGACTTTTGATAAAAATATTTCATAAGCAATTTAAAAACACACTTAAAGGGCAGAGATCAACATTAGTTCAAACCATTCGTTGAGTCCTCTTTCTTGCTCTTGAAATATATTTGTTTCTTAAGCAAATTGATAGAATTATTTACAAATACCCCTTATAAATATGTATCATCAATATCTGAAGCCTGTACTCGATCAATCGAAATATGTTACTATTATAAAGTATATAGAGAAGAATCCTATTAAATTATCATAATATGTGAATAAGTCAATTGCGTGTTTTCACATTTTTTAATATTATGAGAGACGATGTGATGTGAAGGGATGCGAGAGGGTTCACAAGTAATGGTTCTACTCATAAAAAGATGGGAAAAATCGCTACCTTGTTAGGAAAATTAATAAAAAAAGAAAAAAAAGAAGTATTTTTTTTGCTTTCTATTTGGTCTAATAGAATGGCATTATCCGACTGGATATAAATAAGCAATATATCGTTAGAATTAGACTAGCGAACTAAGAGAGATATTCTTTTTCCGAAAAAAAGATTACTCTTTTGTCATTTCTTCATTTTTTTATTCCGTGAGCCTATTTATTTAGACCTTGACTGTTTAAGAAATAACAACAATAACTTCCTTCTGACGTCATCACTTTTGTCGTCATAAATATAAGTAAAATGGCTCCTATCAGATGTTATATAGATAAATAAAGATCTTGTCTATTATTATTGAGTCAATTGTGTTAATATATAGTTATAATTTATATTAGTGGCTTAAATATTATCAGATTTCAATATATAAATATATTTATGGATGGAAAAAGAGGGTTTTTAAGCAACTCACCTTTTCCAACATGGTAGCAGCCCGAAGGTCAGGAAGAAAGGCTTCTTCCAAAAGAGAGTAAAATAGGTCTTGATCCTCAATGCCATAGACTCTCTCCAGGAAGAGGGCCATGCTCTGTTTATGATTTGGAATTAGCCCTGAGGGCATGTCCGTCTCTCCATCGTTATACTTGATGCTAAATGAGAGTCCTAGGACGCCCTGAAGGTCCTCAAGGTGCACGAGGGACCTCAAAATGGCCCTGGCCCGGAGGGAGTCATTCTTCCTTGGGCAATGACGGAGGCCTCAGGGGCACAGCGGCCCAAGAGATCCACGAGCGTGCAGTAAAAGTTGAGGATGGAGGAACCCGTATCGATAAAGTCCTCGTCGTCCTTGTAGGCCGGTACGGGGTGGAGGAACTTCATGACCTGGCGACCCGTGCGGATCTGCTCAGATATCTGTTCGGAGAGCCGATTGCCAGACTGAATGGCGGAGAGGAGGCCCTCCCCTTCACCCGAAGGGCCGGACCAAGGCACTCGGGACGACGGATGAGGAGGCGGATGACCAGGTTGGCGTTTTCCTCTACACTTTCTCCTGAAAAGGATAGAAAGTAGTTATGGGTATAATATTATTGCATGTTAATATCCAATTATATGGACTTAAGATAGACAACCATTTCTTAGACGGATGCTTCTAAAAAGGGTCCGTTTAAAATGGACGTGTAACAAAAAAAAAACTCTTCTCAAATTAAATATTTTTTATGAATTATAATATTCCAACTAAAGATATATTTGATAAATTCTGCATTCATTTTCCAAGCTTTTTTCTTGAAAAGGATACAAAGTAGTTAAAGACATCTATATCTATGCATTTTAAACGTAATCATATAACTCTTATGCATTGTGCCGACTCAATTACAGCTAAATATAAAAAGTAAGAACTTATTTTCGAGGATCAACTTCCATTATTGGCTTCATACTCTTTAATGATTGATATGGAGTTGGATACTTGAATTACATACGGACTCAATCAAGGCTATATCTTTAATTAATCATTTAATGTTTGGACGAAAAAATTTATAAATATATTATGTTTTATTACATAGTCTTAATTATTCTATAAGAATCGAGTTTTATTATGGTAAATTCATTATTGTATTATTACTGGGATTTTAAAATAAAAAATTGTCTTAAGACCTCATGACGTCATCCACCGATTCACCAGCAGACTCAACAAAACAACTTAAAATGGAGGGTCAGACCAATGGTAAACTTCGGACACCTAATATTTAATTTACTATGAGCTTTAGATATAGCCTCTCTATTCTCATAGATTAAAAATATATCCTAACTCACCTCCAACCCATACACAGAACCTGAGGAAATCCAAATAACGTTCACCCTCAACGGGATCCCATCCCAGATCCGGATATCCCTTGGAAACAAGTTCTATATTAGCAGTGAGTCCACAGCGTGAGAGAAAGAATGCAATTTTCTCCAGATGATTCTCTCGGAGAGCCAGGGCAAGCTCAGTATTGTCCATGAGAGAGGAGTAAGCCACGTCCAGAGGGGTCGAGCCGCGAAGGGCTGGCCGGGAAAGGAGGATATTGGCGTGCTCCAAAATGAAGATGAGATGGTCAAACATGGCCTTTTGGTTTTGGCGGGAGGTGCGACAGAAGTAACAGAGGAAGCGGCAGCAGGCAACTACCATTTCGTAAGATGACTCCTGGTGACAAAAGGAGAAGAAGATAATGAAAAAAGTTAGAAATAGAATGAGAGAGACTCCAGGAAGACACTATAAATATCATATATCCAAATAAAAAAGTGATTTGACAATAGGAAATAACTTGGATATATATTTTTAAATATATTCCAATTAGTGTCCGGAAGAAATAGTAATGGGGAGAAATGGTCGAATAAAATTTATTTCATTGTAGCCATTGAGTTTTGAAGAAGAAGAAAAGTAAATAATAATTAAATAATAAATATAAAATAAAAGCCTTTCAAAATACTTCCATTATTTGGGATAAGTCGAGTGACTCACTGGGATAAGTCATGGCTCAAAATAGTACACACATTTCGGCTTGATCCTTACCTGATCATTGTCTTGTGGAGGGGCCTGTGTATTCTCAGAGGTTTGAACAGAGGAGTCATCCTGGGATGCCCTTGCGATGCTGTTCATCATGATGGCAATGACATTTTCGTGGATTCTCAAAATGAGCATGAGATCAGGGTGTTGGAAGAAGACGTGATTATTGACCAGGGTCCTAGAAAAAGAAAGTTAATGAATATATTTGATTTTTTATATTTGACTATATTCTATAAAAGGGACTCCTATCTGGCGGACGGACTCATATCTAAATCCAGACCAACAAGCCTTATAATAATGAGTCAGACTTATTTATAGCTATTATATCATTGAAGGATTTAAAATTTGGCAAGACAATTTTCTCGTCTTTCTGGCGTCGGCCCAGCTGATTACAAGTAAAGTCATCCTTCATGATGCCACCATAGAGATAAAAAGATATAGAGAGAGTATTCCCATCATCTGTATTTTTGTGTCCAATGTAAACAAAGTAATTTGTACTACGTCATCGTAAGCTGATCATAGAGATATAATATATCTCTATGATCAGCTTACGATGACGTAGTACAAATTACTTTGTTTATATTGGGCATAGGCGACAGCTGAACAATGTTTCTCTGCTATTGAAGGGAATCAGCTCTCTATATCTTTATATCTCTATGAATGCCACCAAGCATGTGTCTTCATTTTTGACACTTAACATTGCAACTTAAAAACAGTAAAATATCTTGGATCTTGCTTTAAAAACTTTGTTCTCAAGAGACCTCATTTTATCGTAGTTCTTCCATAATATTTTCACTCCTCCTGTTGTTATATTATCTTTATTTGCTATAACCCCTATTGTCCTCGGAGTTAAAATAATATTTCTTTAGAACATATCATTGCATGATTAATACAATTAGTTTGTTTACATACTCTGGTAGCTTCTATATAAACTCATGGAGACAATAACCAAAAGGCCAATGCCAGATTAGTACAATTCTTTTGCACATGATCTTTAGTGTGTCTGTTTTATGGGTTGAAATTGTATGACTCTGGCTTTAAAGCTTTTGTTGCCTTCACTTTCTTGATGCAATATCTCTATCGTGCTCAGGAACTGTACGCTGAGATTTTCATGTCGAAAGGCTCGAGACATTAAATACTTTACAGTTCTAAAAATATAAAATTTTAGAACTATTGATTTTTGTGTTTTTAATATTGGTATCACATGAAAAAGTAAATAGCACATTTTGTGTTGTTGTAAAAATGCAAGATTATGTAATGCTATAATCTTCTTGGCATGAAAACATCAGCTGACTGTCTGTTCTCAACTTATTAGTAGATCAGCGCGATGGTAATATTTCTCTGACTTTATCTAGAAGTGACTTGAACGGCACTATGTTCATTGATAAGGACAACATAATGGTAGTTCTCGCAAATAAATATCATATCTTTCAGTTGGTAACTCATATTTATACGCTTTGTACTTAGCATGATGATCCATTTACCGTCAGATAGATGTAAATAGTATAAACATTAATTCTTTATCCGAGTATGAATAACTGCTTCATAAAATTAATAGTCATGCATGATATGGAAAAATCCATTCAAAGGAGTCATAAACGACTTGGATAACGGCCTATGAGAAAAGAAGTTCACACCTCAGCAACCGCTACTGATGTAATGCATTATTCCATGGTGCCAACTTTTCTTTTGTTAAACTAATAACGCTGGAAGACCAAAGTGCCCTTTGTTATCCATATTGATTGGTCATCCCATACAAGCCCTTACTCACCAAAGGAGCTCCCGAACCAACTCTTCCTCAGGCTTCGACATTTGAACGGGCAGAAGAGATCGAATCCGACTCAGGGTCACCCACATGGAGACCACATCCAGACTTGTCTTCGTATCCACCACATAAGTATTCTCAAAAGCTTTAATCATCTCGCCCACGGTATCATACTGCCGAATAAGGAGCCCAAACATTTCTCGAACAAGCTCCTTGGACTCGATCTCTGACTCCGAGCCCCAACGAATGATAGTTTCCACGAGGACCTTACGAAACTTTTCCTCGGGGTCTTCTTGTGAATTGGGGAGATTTCCCCTTCGTCGGAGGGGTTCTGGTTCTTGATGACCTTGACGATTGTGGACCAGACGCCGTCTTCCTTGCCAGAATCCGTCTCCTCAACTTCATCTTCCTCAAGGGAAGAGATGGAAATGAGTTGCATGAGACCATCGTGGAACTCTGTCATTTGATCACGTAGATCTGGGATGCAGGCATGATCCTCTAGGTCAGACTCTTCCAGGGTCTTGAATCCCAAAATAGTGTTCATCTAGGCGCATAAAAGAAAAAAGTAAAATATTAAGTTTACTAGATATCTTATTGTACTACTCTGTTATAGTATATTTTTGTTTAACACAATCTAATTTTTAGTTTTTATTCACAGCAAAAACTCATACAAGAAAAATGATGTGCATTAAAATTTGAGGCAAATATGTCAAAAATAAAATGTATCAGCTGTTTATTTGATCACTCATAAACAAACAACTAATTAAAATAATAAAATAACTGATATTTAATTTTTTTTAAAGTGTTAATTGGCAAAAAAATTAAAAAACTTTAAATGTTACCATGTGAGTAAAGTCTTGCCTTTTTGGCATACAAAAATATAACACATTCGAATCCAAGTAATATATAATTTTTTAAATAGTATCTATTTTCACAATACTTACTTGTTCCCTTGGAGGACATCGAAATTCCTTCGTTTTCTTGGCAGCAACGGCAGAGGGCATGTCTGACTGTTTGATTTCAATGTATCGCCGAAGCTGATCCACTTGAATCGTCTTTAGGTAGTCTTGACCAAAGGTCGTCACGTACTCAATCCTATGTCGAACTTGAACGTCGCACATGTGATGAAGAAGGTGACAGAGCTGTAGTTTGACGTCTTCGTGGATCTTCATATTCAGGATGCCCTTTCGCTCATATTTACCGGCTAGAACAGGAAAGAAACTATGATTAGTAGTTGTTTCCGTGAACGATAAAAGATACTTATCGACTTTTGATCACTCAGTTTCTTTTAAGTGTTTGGTTTATTACTTATTGGTACTTTTTGAAAACGAGGAAGGATAATCAATAAAATTATTAAATTTGGAAGAGAGGCCTTATAAATATCCCTGCCATAATTATTGGTCCTTATTTTTGAAGACTTAGGACTCTTATAGAGACTTACTAGTGCAAAAGCTTGCGTCCCATGTTTGAGGATGAATGACAATTAGAAGCTTATTTAGATCATCATCCGATAGAGCTCCAACCAAGAGAAGTTTGTCCAGGATCTTGATGATGGGGCTGAAATATTCAATTAAACATTATCGATTCGAACTGAACGAAAGTTACTTTGGCAAATATTATCCAGTACAAGAAAACATGCATTACACTCAAAAGATGTAGCGATGTTTATAACTGAAATCATTATATTTCAAATTATAATGTATATAATCTTGGCATTGAATAATTGTCATAGGATTGTACACTTACACAAACAAATCCTGATTTGATCCTCCAATGGGATCCCGGTTATGCTCTTGATTCGTCTCTATCGCTTGTGAGAGAGCTCCCATAACGATTTCACGCACTAGGTCCAAGGGAAACTCTGGAGTAAGGAGCTGCTTCACATTATCAATGTCGGTTCTGCAAACACACACACAAAATTTCATTACTTGGTGTATAAGAATGGACTCTTGGATTCTAAAACATCACAGTTATGACAGCTTGAGACATTACAAACTTGCCTTTGATAAAACTCAAATATATCATATTGGCACTTGAAAATAATTGTCATTTGGTCCGCGGATTCCACATGGCATAATTATGGCATATTTAGATTACAAACCAACGCAGTTACGTGTTCCTACTGTATCATATGCACAAATGTAGACCTACAAATACCCTGAAGGCAAAACTTATGAGTATGTTTTTATTGTTTTACCGACCTGAGAAGGAAAGAGAAAAAACAGCTGTCGATTGAGATAATGTAATAGAGACAAGAAATCAGCCAATAAGAAATTACAAACTTTTCTCTTTTACTATAAATATTTATTTAAAGAGTGGAAAAAGAAAAACCAAGGATAATATATAAATATATATACTCCTTGAAGAAAACCAAAGCCATCAACTACTTCTGTTATTGGTATTGATTGAGCATTTCTATTCTGGAGGAAGAGCTTTGGTATCAGACTTGTTGATTTGTCGTTCATTTGTAATCGTTCGTCGTTCCCGAACAATGAACGACGAACGACAACTAAAAATTCCTATCGTTCGTCGTTCCTTTTTGGCGCCAAAAAAACGTCGTCAGTTTTTTTCAGAATGACGAACGACAAATGAACGTTGAACGACGAACGATTCAATCTTAAAACGAACGATAACTTTTGATGAACAACAAACGAACGACAATTTTTCGCGAACGTCAACAAGTCTGCTTAATATGGACGTTCTAATCTTGATATACCCTCTTTTTCTGGACTGACTTAATCGACAAGACTCATGTACTAAAGACAGGCCCGGCAGCAGGCCCAGGCTTTTGGGGGGCCCTACTGTTGTTATGGGGGGGCACAGTTGGCACATTCTTAAAAAATCGGGCCCACGTCACTCAGTGGGTGGGCGGGCCTTGCCCCCCTCAGGCCCGCCCATCCCGCTGGGCCTGACTAAAGAAACTCTCTTGTCTCTCGTCGAGACTGACTTGTTTTGTTTTTATTTAGTCATTTAAATCAGCTCTCATCACCACTAAATATCAAGGCTTTAACTTTAATAATACATACGTAATAGCACTCGTCGCCATTTGGGGTCGAATGGATATATATCTGAGAGATCGGAGACTGTTTCCCATGTCTGGATCATTCCCGTAAAGCTCCCGAATCTCTTTTCCCATCGGGATGATGAATTCATTTTGCGTGGTCTCCACTGTTTTAGAGTAGGACTGTAGATGAAGAGATATGAGAATGTCGAAGAAGGCTCGTCGGAGTGTTCCAGGCATGTACTCCTCCTGTATGGCGTAGAGGAGCTGGTTTTGATCGCAGTAGTGGCAAATGGCGTGCATGGCACGGAAATTGGATTGGAAGCAGAGTGCAGAGTAGAGCTTGAGGGTTTGTGTGTGAAAGCTAAACATGGAAAGTGGAAGTTAATTTAAATAAGATTGAAAAATGGTAACAATGTAGGATATTCTCAATTTAAAAATAGATCAATCTAATATGTAAATCGAAATCTCGAATAAATTTTGTTTTTACCCTCCTAAACCCACAGTTGTAAAACTACAATATTTTTATATGAAAAAAGGACTGAAAAACATGGAGAATACTCTTTAATATGACTTTCTAATCGTAAGTTAATGTATTGCACATTGAACCTAACGTGGTTTTGCCAAAGAAGCAACCACAATATTGGATTAATCGAAAATATATTGATGTCCGAGAGCTCCTTTCTTTTACACAAAGCAAACAAAACTCACCTCGAAAGCTTGTCATACTCAATGAGCTCGAGTAGATCAATACAACGATCCTCCTCTGGAATGTGAAGTGCTATCATCTGAAGGGAGTCCTCAGTCAGACAGCTCCATCCTCGAACCTCAGAGAGCTTCAGAGCATGAACCGTGAGGCTCTTATTGGGCGCCCTCGCCCACTGATGAGACGTGAGGCACTGAACCTTGAGACGCGGAGGAAACTGAGGGTTCAAATGTTTTCCAGAGTTAAGCAAAATGGCCGAGGAAAGGGGGAGTGTGTCCGAGGTTCGCCCCAGCTCAAACTGAAGGGCGTCCTTGCTCGTGGCTTTGAAGAACACAGAGGGGAAAAGCTTCATGCCTGGCTCCAGGTAGAAGCGATGCTTGGTCTCCTTCCCTTCGCACGTAAAGCTAATGACTCCAAGGGAGGTGTCGATGAAGCATCCAATGAAGAGCCCTTGGGGGGGAGCTTTCCCTGAGGGATCATTGCTCACTTCCCCATAGAGCTCGTCCGCTCGCACCATGTAGCTGCTCTGACGCTCGATGCTCTCCTGGATACCTCCCATGTTGTCGATCTTCTGAATCGTGACCGTGCGGACCAAGTCGTCTGTGAAGTTCTCAGAGTGGATGTGGTACTGGGTTGTGACCCAGCCCACGTAGACGAAGTGAGGGTCTTGACCGGGGTAAATACGAACGCCGTAGAAGTACTCGTTCATGTCTTCTAGCATTTCCTTGGATATTTCGGGAGCATTCACGTCGGATTTCTTGTTGAAGCGTGCCGGAGGCTTGGGAGCTCTATAAAAAGAATAAATAATTGAATTGGTTTCCTTGGTGGTTTTATGTTCGCAAACAATATATATAAATTCAAAACCAATTTATATATCATTATTCAAAGGAAAGAAACTTGAAACTTATACAACACTTCTTTGTTCGTCTTATAGGAAACTCCTCAAGACGTATGGAGACACAATGTAAATCATTCAGTGCCACTGGAGGATTGAAACCTCTTAGAACGACTTCATACCATTCTACGAGGAAGAAGAAACCGACAAAATCAGCTTTATTATCAAAACACAAGCGTTTATATAAGCTATATAAAAGACATTTTAACTGATTCCATCACTAATATTACAAACAATTATTATAAACTATTAATAACTCTTTGAAAATAATAATAACTTTTGTAATGGCATTTTAGTTTTCGTTATTTATGTTCTAAATTTGAGTTACGTATCTATTTGTTCTTATTTTCTAAAGATAAATAATGCTCATAGTATATGGACTATAACAAACATTTGATCATATTGATGTAGAATATTTAAAATCAGTTAAATTTAGACATCACAGAGTCAAGATTTGTTGTGGTAAGCTTACCACAATTAATTATTTCATTATTTAGAGATCTTGACACATTAATTCGTAGCCTCAGACGCCTTACCTCAAAAAGCTCTCATGACAAGTAACGGGAAGAGAGAGTCGCAGGTATTCCCAATCGGCATTTTCCTCTTGTTCGTAGCGATTATGGCTGATCTTAAGGGAGGGCGGATTGTCCGCGCCGGCTGGTAAGCGGCTCACATCGATCTTTGAGATAATGAGGTCCTCATTGTTCTCAAATATGGGAAGGTCTTTGGTATACCAGAAGGAGACTTGTCGAGTCATGTTCCTATGAAAAGAGAAGTAAAAGATACGAATCAGATAAATGAAAGATATATTTATATATAAATTGACCATAAGCTTAATAATGATAAAGATAAATAGTCAAAAGTAGTTTAAAAAATATATATTTAGTAAGAGGCATAGGCGTAGGAGACAGGGGGGCAAGGGGGGCAACTGTACCCTCCCCCCGAAATTCGAGTGAGTTATCAAATTCGGCAAATTGGTTGAGGTATTTGGCATTTAAGTTGAAGAAAAAAAAATGAAATTATGAAAGCAACCGGATTTTTCATTATAACCAAATAAATATAATTTAATGAATATTATATAATTACTATAAAGAAAAAATTAATCTACATAGCTTTTTTCATTCGATTATTTTTCCCCCGATTTAACAGTTTTTGTTAAAATTCGGGCAAATTGAATGCTGCCCCCCTAAACCAAACATCTCCCCTACGCTTATGGTAAGAGGATATTTCAAACCTACCAGATCAGTTATATAGTCACAGGTACCTAAAATGGATTCCTTATTTCAACATGCCTACTTTTTACCTCCGCCGAAGGAGGTATTGTTTTCACTGGCGTTGGTTCGTTGGTTGGTTGGTTTGTTTGTTTGTTTTGTCAGCAGGATAACTCAAAAAGTGCGGAACAGATTCGGATGAAACTTTGTGGAGTTGTTGTAAATGCCAAAAGAAACAAGTGATTAAATTTGGCATCTCTGAGTGCAGAATTAAGATGCAAAATGAGCTAAATACTAATAAATATTTCAAGTTAGCCTACTCTGCCAATAGATGTCGCTGTGCTGTGCTCTCAAAGAGGAGAGCACAGCACAGCGACATCTATTGGTAAAGGATCGGCGGAGGTTTGCACTCTCTGAGTCCTCTAGTTTAAAATTATTATTCACTCTGCTTTTCTTTTGGCCAATCACATTCAAGAAAAGCTCCCAGTGTTGTATCTCTAAGAATATCAAAATAGTAAAACCTAAGTATGGCATTCATAAAATAGAATTAAAATAATAATTTTGGGTTGGGAGGTTATAATTCCAATGAGAAATTAAAGAAAAATATAAGGGATTCTACGAATTTCGAGAACCCCCTTGACAATATATAAATCCATTTTACATGACGTTGTGACGAATGATCATGCTGATCTTAGTGAGTAAAGGAAGAGTCCTTAATTGCCTTTCTTTTAATATCAAATCCTACGCTAAAGGCTTTTTATAAAAATACACATTATGTAATAACACTCACAATTATAATCTTCACCACATTCAAACATTATATTAAATTAATCCTGTCAAAGCTTCTATTTAGAAGCACGTCCTTGGGATGAACTCTATTTAGTATCGTCTTTATTGTTTTACTTACACGCAAAATGGTTCGTATCCCTCTTGAAGTCCGCAGTTTGTAAAGTACTTGAGGTTGTCCACATTGTGGCCCAGATTTATGCGGCAATTTTGTCCGACACCCACGGTTAAGGAGGGGAACGAAGAGACAGTCATAGGGGATATCACTGAAAGCAACCTCACCCGCAATGGGATCCACAAGTAACTCACCATTTAGAGAAAAACCTGTAAGGGAAATGTGATTCTTAGGAATACTAATGATGAATGCTCATAAAATGGCTAGAAGATCTCTCATATGAGTTCATCACTCCACTATCTATGAGTGACTCAATTCAAGCCAGAGTCCCAGATATAACATGGTAGCTCTCGAAAAATTCATCAAAAATATTATTTTTAATTTGGCAACGAGTATTTCTTTGTTGTTCTTAAAGGTCGTCTTATCGTATGAGAGTGTATGTATCGTCATAAATGATAAAACGAAATAAGCATTCAATATTTCCCAGAATGTGAGGCGTTAATTTTATAATTGATAAGAATACCTGATATACAAATAATCTTTTCATTATTGTCATTTATTCAGACCCATAGGAAGAGTCAATTTGTGTTTTTACGAATCATATTTTTACCTCTTAATTAATGTTCAAACTTCAACAGCAGTGAGTAAAGTGATGCTTTTTGTGGTCGATAAGCTCTAAGTCAACGCATGCGTTTGATAATAAAACATAAGATCTTTGCAGAACGATCCAAAGGTCTACAGTAAAAACACAATAATCAGCTGCTCTCTGTTTTAATTTTGACCCTTTCTTTCTTTTTTATAATCGTTGGGTAGGCTTAGTGTTAATATACCTTGATTTATTTGATTTTGCCAACTGTTTTTTTTTTCTTGCAACCAATCACGTTCGAGAAAATGTTATAAGTTAATATGCTTTAATATATATTAATTCTCATTGTGTTTTCTCATATTAGCATTCATCAATTAACTTACAAATTGTTTTATCCGTTAGATCGAGAAAGACTCCCACAACGTCGGACTTGGCCCAGTTCTTTCCAAAGGAATCCACGGATCCAGCATGAGATTTCTCAGCTAAATGTCCATCATAGCACCAGGAGTACTCATCTCCGCCAACCTCCGAGTCCGGATATGTAGAAGTCGTGCTCCAGCCCACCTTGATATACCCATCCGTGAGGATTTCAATCTCATAGTACCACTTCCCGCTCGCAACGCCATATTGTTTCTCCAGTCGAACGGTGCAGTACTCCTTGGACTCGCTCTCATAGAAGGACTCCGTCCCTTGTGGAGGGGGGTCCAGATTGTATCCGTAGACGAGAAGCGTTCGAACGATTTCACTGGCCGTGACGCGATTGGCCCGCTTGATGGATACATCCACAAAGCCGTATTCCACGAGATGGGGACTCTTGAAGCTGGGGCCGTCTTCGTTTAGGCCGTAGGTCCACCCTGGGAGATCCGTTCACGGGCCCAGACGTTGTGGGTATTCTCGGAAAGCTTGTCAACGAGTTCCTCCATCTTTTGACTGAGCTCAATGCTGCTCAGGTCCAGGGGAGAGGGTTTGTAGCCGTTGGACTGGAGGTAGGGGTCGTTGGGGAGACGGAGGGATCGGATGCGGGAGGGGGGCTTATCCGTGGATATCGTGTAGCCAAGGGCTGTGACCGTTCTAAGGGATGAAGATAAGTATGTAGGTATTCAGACGCGTCACATATTAGCAGCGATTTCTACGATAACTTCTTTAAAACTTGCAATAACGATAATGTTTGGTGTAAATTATTTTTAATCTTGCAATACACGATCTAAAAAAATAAATTTGCAATAAGCCATAAAACGATAGTGACATAAAATATAAAGTAGGGATGACATGAACGATACATCTATAAAACGGAATTTATCTCCGGAGGGAGTGCCGTCCTTTGTTATATTTTTGTAGTAAAAAATGGCATACTCTACTGGGACTCAGTTTTGGAATTCATAGACTTTGGTAATATGGTCCTTTTTATTGTCATCAAAAGACGAGCTCGATAAATGTAACAATATATCCAGTTTTATGTAAATAATAGAAGCCACATTATTGTAGACAGTAAGAACTTTATTTATTTTTCTCCTTTAAAAAATCAGACAAAAACAAAAGGAGAAAAAGTTGACACCATAAACAATTTTATTCTTTTAAAGAAGTCTCCCATCAATTTATCAATTATCGTACCTCATTTTGGGGAGGACGGATATAAGTAATGAAAGAAAATTTGACAATAAATGGTATTGATAGAAAGTTAGAGGCTTTTCTTACTTTAGTGTCTGTAGCGCCAGTTGAATATTGTACATCTTTTCGGAATTGGGCAAGTTCTGAAATTGGGTCAGACAGGGATGAATCATTTGTCCATCATTCCGTACATCCCCAAAGGCCCATCCGGACTCAATCTTGAGGGTGGCCCACATTTCATGAATGTTTTCTGCAAGCTTTTCCTTGATATTATCCACGTAGCTGGGAAGCACGACCTGTGTGTAAGAAAAATGATATACTTAAGCGATTCTACCTATTTTTTATACATTGTACTTTTGTGTTATGATTTCTTTAATAAATACTATTAATGAAGGGATCTTTATCCAACCCTTCGTCTTCCATATTAGATGCAACCTACAATCGAATAATCAATCAGTAAAAAAGAATTAATACGACGAAAATTAGCTATAGTTGGTAGTCAAACTGATTTAATAATGTTCATAAAAGTAAGAAACACACATTCACTTGTCTTGAACTTAGGCAGACATTTTCGCGGTCTTTTTTAAATAATCAGCTGACGATGAAACTGAATTTTCTTTAATTGAGCATCTATTTAATATAATAGTGTAATTCATAATGTAATCACGAAAAGGATGAAGAAGATAAACCAACAAAGGCATTAATTTTTATGGAACGCCATATTAATGATAGCTTATTATAAAATGTAATTAATATTACTCATGTAGGTAAAAAATAAACCACACATGCAAAAAACAAATGGTGGAGCAGATATTTGAGCATATTTATTATTATTTGCTAATAGACATCTAATTAATAGACATCTAATATGAAAAATAAGAAAGTCAATAAGAAACTATTTTGCAGACTTTTGAATGTTTTTCGAACAATTAATATCACAAACTGAATAATAAATATTGTTCAGTATAAATATATTCATGTACAAATCCAGAAAAAAATACATTGGCCGCCATATTGATGATAGTTATGTTGTATAAAATAGTAGTATTTAAAAACAGTCAGAATTACATATTTATATTTTGGTGAATGATTTACATTAAAAACAACTTTTGTATGTTACATATTTAATTGACACCAAATATTTGCTTGAAAAAGCGATTGAGGGATTCTTTTTTGCGAGCAAAAGCATCAAACGACAGAAAAATAAATATTTTTTTAAAGTTGAGCTATTAGCGTATAATATAGGATCAAGAACTAATATTGGAAGCATAGTGACATTATCAGCCTAACTTGATTATATTTGTTAACTATAAATAACATTCATAAAGACAACTCTTAAAACTTTAAAAAATTGGGATGCGTTTTAAAAATGAAACTATAGCAGAATAGTTCATATTTATTTTATATTGACGAACTTGTTAATAAATAATCGGTATATATAGTTTTTAAATCAATTTTTGGAATTTTTTTACTTACGGACGATGTATCGACTGGCTTTGGAACGAATGTGTTTGTGTCAAGTATGGGAATTGGTCCACTGATGAGGTTCTTGGAAAAGTCTCCCAGATGGAAGCAAGGTTCTATTTTAAGGATCTGCTCGGGGTAAAGGCTTTCATAGAGGGGAGCAAAGTCCCCTGGGGGCGAAAATCGTAGACGTCCTTGATCCCCGCCAAAAAGGAAGCGACAGCTGTTTGAAAAAGGGAGGGAGAAATCGAAAAATCAAAAACATGGGCGCATCAGAAACCCCGATTGAAATTGACAAACCATCGTTTGATCGTTGTTATAGATGGGTCAAAGTCAGGGTAACATTTTCGAAACAAGGCCTTGGCTTGAACGATATATAAAACAAAGTAAAAAAACAATAATACATCAGAGCACAAAATTGCTTTGAGTTCGTTGTTTTTCAAATCTATGATTTAGTGTCGTTTAAATCACTGTACCTTGATATATAGGACATTGAATCAACGAAATTTTGGAATTATCCTTTTTAATGTATTCACTTCCAAAAAAAAATATTCGCATTTTTAGTTAATAATGTAATTTCTTCGTTAGACCTTTCGATTAAATGTAATAATTTATCTTCATATATACTTTATAATCAATGTTTTTTAATAGTAAAATCTAAATTGAAATACCTTATTTTAGCAGAGCAGCTGATGACGGGAAAGAACATTCCATCAAGGTTAAAGTTCCGGAAGTATCCAGGTATTTTGTTTCCGTTCAGAAAGAAGGTGATGATGGGCACAGAGAGATCCATGGCGATTCCTACGTTGTCCCCCTTCTTGATGAAGGGCTCCTGAACACTGGGTATGACGAGATTACTCTTCCCACCCGTCCAAAGGTAGGCCCCATCAAAACCATAGGAGTACAAATCATCTCCAACACCATTCCCACCCCATTTCTCTCCACCTCCAGGATAGGGAACATATCTGCAATATGAGTGATAAAAAATTAACCTTTCGTTTCTTAGGCTCATGAGTAGGAGCAAATTTTGGAGTAAAAAAAGAGAGAGTTTAAAGCCATAAAAATCCGAAACAAAAAATTGACAAAATAGGCGGGGAAGAAGGATGAAATATGCAAATAAATATGATGAAATATGCAAATAAATATGATGAAATATACGAATTAATATGATAAATATGCGAATAAATATGATGAAATTTGCAAGGGGAAATAATGAATATGCGAATAAGTATGAAATATTCCTTTTTTTCAAACAAAGGCGTAGCTGTAAAAAAAAAGAGAAAGGGTCGCCTGGCACGAATTAACTCGGTACGAGAAACGCGTGTCTAATGGAAAAATGCCTGCGCTCATTATGTACCAAAAAAAGCTCGCCAGTCGACTGTCCCCTTCTTCTCTACATTTGTCAATAGCAAGGCTAAAGCGTAGCCGTCTGTGACCCGCAATCTGATTAATTGTTTTTTGTTGAGCTCACAGATTGGACCCACCTCGCCGGGAGTCAGTTCGGTATTGAACCAATCTATGAGCTACAATTTTTATTAAATTAAAAAGGTGTTTCTAAGTACAAAAAACATTTGTAAACTTTAAAAATATAAATGTGCTTCCATTAAGATGAAATATGGAGGGTTTCTCTTGAAGACTTATTTAATTTTTACAGTGCATTTCTTCAAACTAGCTGCTGTGAAACGAATCAATGACGTCAGAACTTTCTCTAATTATAAAAGTGTAGAATTATGTCATAAAACATCACCATTTAAAAAATGAGGTCAATCCAAGATCAAATTTTCGACCACAATACAAGTGGATTGAGATGTATTTTATTGATGGGGGTTGAAATATTTCCTCCATTTTATGGGTTATAAGTAATATTTGGAAACCATTTTGTTATTTATTCAAGTGATTTATTAATAGAAATGATCTGTTAGCAGTTTTAGTCATTGTTTGCGATATTGTGATATAAAGAGTACCATCTGCGATCATCGATATAATATTGTGTAAAGCATTTCCAATAACGAAAAATGTCGAACCTGTCGATTATATATTTTTTAACGTTGCTGCCTTTCCACTATTTTATTTAATCTATAAATGTATATGTATGTACATTAGGGTGATTCTTATTTCACGTTTTTCGGATTTGAGAGTCGGGCTCCCCCTAACATTTTACTTTAGTGCATAGAGATCATCTTGTGAAAGCTTAAACAAAATCGAATTATGTTAAGTGTCGCCTCAATGAACTCAAAAATTATGTAGTAATAAAGTCTCTTATGTCCTCAATATCAATGCTATTTAAAAAATAGATGCAAATTGTAAATGTGATCTCAAGGAGCCCAAATTAGTTTGTATAATTAGTAATTTTTGGGACATTTTCCAGGAATGACTAATTAACTATGTGAATTAGTCGCATACTTTTATAAAACAAAAAAAAATTAAATTAGAATTTTTGAGATTTCATCTACCATATCCATCCAATTATTGTTAGATAGCATTTAAATTGAGGACATGAAAGACGATTGAATGGGAAAAAAAATGCTACATAAGTTTATTACTTTTGAGTCGGTTGAATAAATACTTAAGATAATTCGATTTCATGCAAACTTTATTTGATTATTTTTTTTTTTTTTTTTTTAATAAATTCTTTATTTGGCTATCAATATTATAAAACAGTGTAAAAATTACTACACTAAAATACAGACAACTATAAATAAATAAATAATAAATAATCAAACTTTTATTTGATAATTTATTTGCCCTAAGGTTTAAATATGACAAACATGATATAAGAATCCCCTGATCTACATGCATATAACTAAAACTGGAGCAGTTGGATATGTCATACTTTATCAACTGTAAACAATTAATGCTTTTTAGAAGAAATTGACATTGATAGGGATTAATATAATGCATACTCAGGAAAATATTTGACTTAAATCACAAATTTTATTTAAATTCCATATAAGTCAATTGGAAAATATTTGTTTAAATGTATTAATTAAATGGCAGGAATTTTAAATGTTCTCTTAAACACTCCTAGAACCTATCACTTGATATTGAATTCGATTGAGGAATACAAAATGTATATATTAATCTATGAAACACAATATAAACTCCGTAGATATCTTAATCGAATATATATATATATACCTATATATATATATATATATATATCAGGCTTGTGAACGGAACGCAACTTTTTTTTGAACGTTGAACGCAAAAAAAAATAGTTTTGCGTTCAGCGTTCAATTTTTCCAAACATTTCAATGTAGTTTTGATTAAGTATTTTTTCTGGGATATAAACAAGGGGATGAAATATTATAAGAAGAACTTATAAACTACTCTCCCAAGAACTCTCTATAGAATAGTAAAGCACTTTTTTTAATTTTACCCCAAGTGACAAAAATTCACACACAATTGAATGACCTTTTTATTCATTCATTTTTATTACAAAATAAACAACTTATTTAGTATTTAGGTATGAAACTATTGTTGAAATAAGTTGAGATTAAGTCTGACTACGGGATATTAATCTGGGCTGTGATCTCGGAATCATGGATTTACTCATTTTGATGGACTCGGATTCGTGGACTCGATAACTTAAATATTAGGACTCGGATAGGAGTGCTCGAGAGTTAAAATCTTAGGAATCGGATACGAGGACAGTATTAATTTCTTCAGCTTTTTTCATTTCGTCATGGAGAATAAATGACAGTCTACGAGCAAACACAAATATATATTTACAAGGTTAGTCCCTGTACGCTTCCTAGTAATTAGCATAGTTTGGTAAACATTTTATACTCGCACGTCACAATTGTATATGGATGTATGATGACTATAGATGATCATTTATTATTTTGGCTTCTCCTGGATATAGCAGATATATAGATTTTTAAGGCGCCATGATGGTCGCGAATGTCTCAACCAAAGTACTCTGAGGAATGTAAGATCAATTCTTTGCACATTCCCATAGGCCAAGCGACCTAGAAACTTGTTGTTGTTGCTTTAAAAAAAGATAATTTGACGCCATTGATCAGACAAAAATTAGCCTTACAACAGTTGCAGTTAATATTTTGCGTTTTGTTTTGTTCCTTGCATAAATTTAATGTTAATAATTGATATTGAACTTCAATTTAATGTAGTAAATGGTTGATTCGTGTTTATATAATATTATATGTGTTTTATATTGCAAAGATGATTAAAAAATACATCTCTCTAAAATAAGATGCATACATATAATGTTGTTTTACAATATTAATTTGTATTATATAGCTTTGATCTCGTATTTGTCTTGATTTATTACACCTTAAATATGATTATAATTTAAAATGTAATGTATCCATTACGGAAGAAAGTAGGGATCCAGTTACTCATACATCGAAGGTTTAAAATACTATTTTGCAGATTCTTAATATCGAACTCGGACTCCGTTATTCGAAAATAAGCGAGTCTGGTCATCGCGACACTTTTTCAAATATATTTGATCTGAAGTTGTTTTTAATAAGATTGAAAATAGTTAAGTTTCTTTCATGCTGACTGGCGTGTTAGTCTTTTATATATGGAAAACTATTAATATAATGATTATTTGTTACGGGTCAGGAAAAAATATATACAAGTTGGGGTTTGATCAGGGGTTCCCAACCTTTTTTCTTTGGCGACCCCCTATAGAAAAATCTCCAGTCTGGCAACCCTCTTATGTAGTGAATATAGACGTTCTGCGGACCCCAGGTTGGGAACCCCTGGGTTAGATCCAGTCAACAAATTTATATCATTTGAAAGTCGGTTCGGGCTCATTTTTATTATAAAACACCTAAATAGTACTTCCATTTTTCAAAATTACACATTGTTATTTTTTAAATATTTAAACGCTGAACGCTAACGGAACGCTGAACGCAAAAACATTGAACGGAACGCTGAACGGAACGCTATTATTTTTTGAACGCTGAACGGAGCACTGAACGCAAAAAAAGCTGAACGCTCACAAGCCTGATATATATATATATATATATATATATATGTCGCAGCAGAGATAGAGATCCAGATGAATCGTTGGCTGTTCTGGTAGAGATTACGATCCTATCTCTTCTAGGAGAGATGACGAATTAAATATGGAGGTAATATTTACGATGTTGTACAAACTATCTATTTCATTTGCGATTTTTATTCTATATTTTGTTGGAAATGATGTACTTTTTGCGTTCAATGTTTTACTAATATCGTATCTATATCACGGATCTATATAATAATAATAGTAATTTGATACTCATCTGAGAAGAAATCAGACATGATAAAAATAGTTTGGATAATACCACCATACCATCTCCATATTTAAGTCCTCCTATAACTCTCTTAATGTCCTATAGCAGATTCGTTGATTTTTCTGATATAGATCACAAACGTAGTCACTCCTAGGACAGGATACGATCGTGATCTCGACCAGGAGAATAAACGACTCTACTGGATCTTCATCTCTCTTTCTCTCTCTCTCTCTCTCTCTCTCTCTATATATATATATATATATATATATGTTATAAAAGCGTCTAATATTTTCATATATATTATATCCAAGCTGACCAACTTATCCTTTTTCGAAATACATATCTTATCAAAAATGATCCTACATGTATATTGGAATGTATCACAAAAATCTACTTAATCAACAACCTTTTTCTTATCTAACTTACCCCTTGGTATTCGCCCAGCCCACACGGAAGTGAGGTACTTTGTCTGATGTATTCTCCACGTGGTCAATGGTCACCTCAAAGTACCATTTTGTATACACGGCGGAGTCCGGAATGTATCCAACGAAAATATTTGGGCGTGCACTATTCAAATAAATAAATTGTGAAACAATTACAATGCCTTAATTCTGTCAATTTGGGAAAGAGGGCATTGATTCTATATATAATGTAATATAAAATGGTATATAAATACGCAAAATAAAATAAGCTATTAAATAAAAGAAACTATCAAGGACTCACATCCTTTTTAAATAGTTCAGCATTGTAGTAACTAAGTTAGTCTATCAAAAGAAAAAACTAATTTATTGTTAATGTAATATTGCAACAACTAACCAACGTTATTGCAGAAAATTATATGTATGTATGCATTATCGTATAAACTCTGCATATAAGAATACATTTATATGGTTATCAAAAATAGCTCTTGGTCGACTAAATAATAAAATAATTAGCGAATCGTCAAATAATGTGATTTTTATTATACACAACTATATCATGAAGTAAAGAAAAATATGACCAACGTTTATTTTTCTTAGGCTATTTAACGGTGTCCAGAATAAATGACTCATGAAAATACGGCCTTGGAAGAAATGGCCCACGAAAAAAATGGTCCAGGAAGAAATTATCCAAGATAAAAAAGGAAAATGATGACTCGGTATATTTCTTCCGAACATTTAATACATTCCATAGAAGTAAATTGTTATGTATAATAATGTATTCATAGTATTTCTTAAGAATAACTCAGTCCAAGTGAGTCTCTTATCATTTTCGTCGCCAAAAGACATAGGAGGTTTTTTTTTTGAATAATTATTTTTTTTTAAATATTGTATTTCTTCACAATCAGCTGCTGTGAAACAAACCAATGACGTCATAGCTTCCTCCTCACCTAGAGACGTAGTCAATAACGGAAGTGTGAAGAAGCAAGTTCTTTCCGGGGAGAAGGAAGTCAACAATATTATTTTGAGAGGATCGCACGGCTACGCCGGAGCCAACGCAGAGGTTGCAAAGGATGTCCAGGACCTTTGGGTCCCGTCCAAACTTTTCGAGGAGGGAAATGATGACTTGGATGTGTTCTTCCTTCATCATGTTGAGAGCCTCGGGGGAGTCGTTGAGGATGCAGTAGAGGACGTCCATCATGCCGGCACCTTCCCCTCCGGCCTGAGAGCCCAGCTTGCTGAAGAGCCAGTTGAGGCGTTGGGCCTGCGCAAACTGAGAACAGTTTGTGTGGTTCCCGCGGATGATGGCGGCTGGAAAAATATAGAGGGAGATGAGAGGAAATGGTTTACAAAAAACGTCCTTGTCTCTAAATAGATTTTAATCCCACATCGAAGAAAATGTTTGGAGAATAATAATTTTGAGTGTATTTAATCTAAATAAGCTTATGTCTATGTTTGTTGGTTTGTTATGGGTTTTGGTAAGTGGGACTCTAGTTTTTTTTCTTCTCGCGGAGTCGAAAAGATAAATAAAATAGATCAAAAGGGCTGTGTTGGCAAATTAAGCTCTTACCCAGTAGCTGAAACAAGAATCCAGAAACTTCATTCCACTGCTGTCCAATCTCCTCTCCGGCAAATGATGAGAGTAGCCCTGCACTGGTGATGACGTTCATTTTGTCAATTGCATCCAGAATGAGACTCAATATCCCCTCCTCTTGAAGAGATCCTGTCTGGTTCGTAGGGCCTTGAGGAAGCGTTGCTTCTCATCATGAGCTACAAAATATATATATTAGCCTTATGATGTAATTCAAACTTCATTAAAAAATACTCACAAATATCTTCTTCAGGCTGAGCAAAGTAAGAAATCAAATCTTCTAAGACACCCATGACCTCCTCCAGGCTAACCATCTTCAAAAAGCCAGAGTTGCGATGCGTGACAGTCATATTGTCCAAGCCACTAAAAAAGTATGAAATGAATGAATTAGATTTCAAATAACCAACATTTTAAGTATATTTTTTTTACTTAATAAACTGTGTAAAGAGTTGAGTGCATGTTCGGATCACTCCAGCCGTCCGTGCTTCTTCATCCTGACTCCTGCTAAACTCCAGCCATCATCCATTTTTCCTTCTTCGTGTAGAATGACTTGTTTCTGTTCCACGAGGCCACACCTTTCTTGCGAACTTGGTAACTCTGTAAAAATATGAATAAACATTTCTCAACCTTTTTTAATATTTTGTTAAACTCGCCTTGTAAGATAACCAGAGACCGCTTTCAATATGCTGAATGATGACTGTAGTCTCCTCATATGTCACAGAAGGAACTCCAATGACCTCGAGATCTTTGTCTTCTAGTATGACTTTATTATCGTCCTTCGTGTCCCGAAGATAGAAACAGGAGTTCCCTAGACTTGCGTCATCTCGATTTAAGAGCATGAGAGAATTATGGTCGTCTACCCCTAGGTACATCCCCGTTGTAATGTGCCGAACTCGCATGGGATGATAGTAATTAATGTAACCCCCAGACCACTTTGTTCGAGCAAGCTCGAGTCTCCAAAGGGATCGAGCCTGCGTTAGCACATTGCCGCCTTCGTACACCAAAATGCTACGAAAAAGAGAAAGTTATTAACTATCTCTGTTAATGCATATTAATGAAATTACTTTGTTTGTGCATTATCCGTGGACCAGTTTCCGGGTATCGTCAAGCATTCATCACCAGCATGGTAGAATCGGACAACTTCACCTCCAAAGACGCATGATACGTTCTTGATTCGACTCAGACCTGTTCCAAATGGTGCCACAGACCAATGGGTAACGTGAAAGGAGGCATTCACGATGGCTTTATCACATTCCTTTGTTGCTTGCTGGAAAAAAAGGTCAAAGGAATTGGTGAGTAAAATGTATATTTAGCTTCCTCTCGAGGTTTCTTACGAGGTATCGCTCAGTTGCCACTGATACAAGGATGGCGTCATCCCCACTCGGACCTTTTCGCCCTCAGATCTCTGTTTAGAGGAAGGATGCACGGTCCACCAGCAGGCTTCGCCCTCTGACTGCTCCTGGAGGCCCACGTCGAAGGCAAGCTTGTCATTTGAAGAGCTACTGGAGAGACAGGCCAAGTACTGAAAAGGAGGATACCAATGAGGGGTGCTTCATATGTATAAGGATAAAGATGGCCTTACCATGCTACTATTAGTGTGTCGTAGTAAAATGGCATTTCCATAGAGTAGAGTTTTGTGTCCGGATCCCATGCCAGAATTCTGTAATATAATTAATTTTACAAAATATACCTTTGGTCTATAGCGGGACTATTTGTACGCTAGGTTTCACCCCTAACCATTGATTATGTTTTAATATGTGTATTTCGAATATATGCAACAATGTGAGCGATCATAGTATGTACTAACAGGAGTCTCTGTTGACCACAAACAAAACAATTATTGTTTGGTTGTTTGATCCACTAAGCTATATTTTGTAATAAAAAGTATTTTTATTTCAATGAAAAAAATGTTAAATAATGAAATATCTGCGTGAAATGATATAATAAACGAATTTTTCTATACATTTTTTGTCTTCTTTAAGGAGTTAGTCATTCAATTGTTAGGCATAAGCAATAAATTATTATAGTAAGAATAATTTTCTAAAATACTATTATTTTGTTTCACAAAAAGTATTTTGAAATATAACATTTCACTTACATAATGCCTTGCATATATTTCATGCGTAATTTACTACAAACTCTGCTCATTTAAGGCTCCCAAATTGTGGTTCTGCTAATATATTATCTCCTGAAGAAAGAAAAAACCCAAGCTTTATCCTCTTACCTCCCCATCCGTTGCAGAGGTCACGAGTTCCTGAAGGGCGCGCACAGAGAGTGCCTGTTCTATCACAAATACACATTGTGAGAGATCCGGGGTATGTTTTTATCCGTGATCCTCTCTAGGAAGCATTGACGATTCCCGAATCCTTCTGCAGAGAGACAGACCCGCTCTCCTGTGGCCGTACAGGAGAGGCAGACCATGTCCTCCTATAAGAACAAAATAGAGCAACAATGGTGGTTATACTTTGGACTTCAGACTTGTGAACAGAACGCAAAACTGTGCATGAGCTCAGAGAAGGCTGAAGAAAATTAAGAATTTGGAACTAAAGTTTTTATTTTTATCGTTCTGTTCATAAAATATGGATAATAAAAATACAACACCACGCGTTAGCTCATTGAAAGCGTGATTGGCTCTGAATGATGAGGTGAAATATTGTTTATATAATTTTTTAAAGGGTATCCTTGAGTCGATGAGATATTTTAAAAGTATAACATGCGGGTTCATATCCCCACTGCAACAAATATGTAAGAAATACACTCAGTGCCTAAGAAAAGTATGTAATTCCATACTTTATTATCTTTACCCGTCCATTTTTGGGGGAAAACAAATTGTTTTTGTTTACTTCAACGTCTTTCATTTGAAATATGAAGACATTTAAATGTGTTGGAACATTTCTAACTTGGGGTTGGGTGAATTATAGAGAGCCCAACAATATATATATATATATATATATATATATATATATATATATATATATATATTATTGTTTAAAAAATGGGAATTATCATATCCTTAAACTGAACATAAGAAAAAACTGGAAACATGTCTTTTTATTTAATAGAACGGAATAAACTGAACACAAAGAATCAAAAGACATGCAAAATATGTCTTATTTATGTGCATTTTAATTATTCTTCTTATTTAACAAATAACATAATAATTGCATCGTGCAATAACATAATTGTATCTTCATAAAGATAGTTTTAACCTCCTTAGCGTTTATACACGGATTAGTTAGTGTTTTGGTCAATATGGTCTATTCGTTCATTATTTAAGAAATATTCATTCCGTACTACGTTACGTTCTGGGTAAAAAGTTAAATTCAATGTTACGCTCATGAACAAACTTTTACTAGTATTCGCAAACTACTTAATAGTCAGGGAAGTCATTGTCGTGAATCTGATTGGTATTTGTTTGGGGGGGGGGATATCTTATACGTTGATCCCTCGCCATTTCGCGGTTCATTTATCGAGGATTCACTATTTCGCGGATTTTATTCGTTAATATTATTAATATTACCTGTATACATGTAATAGTTGCTAATTGTAAAAAAGTTTTCTCTATTTCTATATTTATAATATTATATATATGGTAATAATGTAATGTTTCTATTTCGCGATTTCACTTATCGGCGGCTCATTTTTGGAACGTAACCCCCGCGATACACGAGGGATTACTGTATCTCATAGTATATAAGCTCCAAAGCTCGAATAGGCCCGTCGTAGCCCTGCAAGGAGCTAAGACTCGGTGTTCGGGTCATACACGAAGAAATCGGGCGGACTGCAAGCATCTTACCAGCCCTCCTTAAAGACTTCTGAATAGGTATACAGATATCACCATGAAGACAAAAAAAATTAAAAAGCAGGTTTCTCTGAGCCTATGATAAAAAAAGTCTTCAGGCTTTTTTGATTGACGACTTTAATTGTCTAATATTTGTCTGAATCCATATTTTTGATAGCCATGAGTTGCATATGATGACGGTTGTTTTATTTAATTATTACGAGTCATGAAAATTGTTATTTCACTATTTTTTTTTGTCTTTTTTTGGCAATACATTTATTCGAAAGAATTACATCGTGAAGAATCGAATATCCTTTTTTTCCGTGCTCCAAATGGAAAGACATTCACTGGGTGATGGTCATTTAATACTTTTACTTGTGTCAAATACGACGAATATATACACGAAGCTATATTGAAACTCAAGGTAGGTCCAACTTGCCATGATGGCTGACTTTCGCTTGCCGGGATTTTAATGACGTCACACCGGCAAATGGAATTAAAACATTTAATATATTTTTGATTAAGTTAAAAGGGAAATATTTCTCAATAAGAGAATAATTAACCTTATCTCCAGATAAAGTTTACTTCAGGAATGTCAATGGGAATCAGTTCTATGTCAGTTGGGGCAATGCCTTAAATTCATAAATATAGAGGGCGCTGAGGCACACATTGTTTCTAGTCCTGTCTTACAAAATAAACCACCCACAATACTTTTTAACTTGCAATTGAATTGTGTTTTTCAAATTGATCGAATGAGAAAAATGATATTTTGTATAATGACTACACTTAATATTATATATGATGAGTTTTCACACTTACAATTAAGGATAAAATATGAACTGCTTGATGGCTTGGACAATTTATTCTGTTTCATTTTGCAAATGCTTCCACAATAAATTGTTCCCTCAGCAC
>CP045904.1:1272797-1345232 GCA_013387185.1 Caligus rogercresseyi | reverse complement strand
CGGAAATCAGCTCCGAGAAAAAAGTAACATCCTCCAAATAATTCCCCTTCCCAAAACTATATTAAGCCAGTACAAATAATTTTCTGAGATTAGTCGATTTCCTACTCACTCTGTAGTTGGGATCCTATTCCATGAATTGTATTTGGAAATAGACAAGCAATTTTCTGAAATAGAAACTTCAGAAGAATGGGTGAGGCCACACTTCTTGATCCACGTTTTAAGGATTACTCAAAAGCTTTCGCAATTTGAAACCAGCAGAACATTTTCAAAATGAAAATGTTGAGGAGTGCCAAAAGATTATGATAATCCTTTAAATCATCCTTTCCTAAATTATGATATGCGTACCTCTAGGGTACGCAACGTGATTATAAGGGGTTAGTTAGTTAATTATTTATTGCTGTTTTATCATAGTACATTCAACATACATTTATATAGGCAAATACATATATACTGATTGTAAAGTTGGGAAGCACTGCTTTAAATGAAAACGACCATCAATGACTAAAAATAATTCTCTCAAACAGCCTCAATCTAGTATTTGGGGAGATTTTTTTCAACTCACTATTCTAAATTAAGAAAAATTTTGTTCAAAATGCTTAGAGAGAATGGAACAAATATTTAAACGAACCAAAGTTGGAGTAAATCACTCTTTCATGCTTGGTTATTAAATATTTGATGTACAGGAACATCATATTTTTTTACGATGTGGAAAATTCTAACTAATCGTCGTAATAGATAGCTCACAGATGTTCATGCTGAACAAAGTGTTCAAATGTAAACGCCAATTTACGTTAGTCATTCTAGATTTGCTTAAAATTCTAAAACAAAAAAGGTTGTATGTTTGTATAACTATAAGTTGTATTCTTCTATTTAATATCTGTCAAATATTGCATTTAAAAATATATCATTGTTTATACCTTATTATACTTTGTTCTATTATTATCGTTTATTTTGTAACATCTTGAAATGTCAAGGATAAAATATTTGCTGGTTGACCCGTACAGTCCTATTGCAGGCTTGTGAACGGAACGCAAAATTGAACGGCGTTCAGCTGAACGCCGTTCAATGAACGGACACGCTGAACGGAAAACGCAACTTTTTTTTGAACGCTGAAACGTTGAAACGCAAAAAAAAGATTTTTGCGTCAGCGTCAATTTTTCCAAAAACATTCATTTTTTGCAAATTCACTTTATCTTTAAAAAAGCGTCATCACTACGCAGTACTTTTTTTGGAAATTCTTTTCTAAAAAAAACGTCATCACTACGCAGTACTTTTTTTGGAAATTATTTCTAAAAAAAAAGTCATCACTACGCAGTACTTTTTTGGGAAATTACGGAACGCTGAACGCAAAAACATTGAACGGAACGCTAATTTTTTTTGAACGCTGAACGCAAAAAAAGCTGAACGCTCACAAGCCTGGTGTTTATTGTAAATAAAAAAATATCTGTGAGATTATTTGTTTTTAAGGACTAAATGTTGATTTAGACTTTGATATCAAGTAATTTATTATAAATATCACTTCTAGCAAAAAAAAAACTATAAATCGGTTACATATTCAAACAAAAAAAAAATCAATTATTCTAAAAATGTACTCTAGGAATAAATTTTAGAATTTTACTAAATGAAGCCCTAAAGCCTTAAGCTTTTGACTTTTATAAAATAAGAACAAAAATTCCGAACTGCATAGAACTTATGATCATTTCACATCAATTTGGATGTTAAAAGAATGTTCTAAAAAGCAAGAGTATTCCTGGGATATCAAGCTGTTCACGAGTAACTTCCTTTTAATATATATTAAAAAGAAATGAGCTATTAAAATAACGAGTTTTTTACGAGTTTTAATTCTTATCCGAGCTTACGAGTAAAAACTCGAAAATACTCGAGTATTTTTTCTTACTACTCGCCAAGCTCGAGTAGTAAATTTAAGCTCGTGACCCATCACTAGTTACTATGTTCTCTTACGACAACTGATAACGACTAAATTATTATTTTATCGCAGGAATCCCTTGCAATAATTTGAACTGGATGGGATAGATACGTACTAAACAACGACTAACGATCGTTTATAGGAATGGTCCTACAAATATTTCCCTCGATATATTTGTTACTGAACAAAATGACTGTCTAACATTTTTTTATTCAAAAGGCTTTGTGAAAATAAAATTGAACTCTGCGTAGTCCACCGGTAGACAATGGCTCCTGTCACAGTAAAGTTATTCGTCAAAGTTTCTTAGCAAATTAGATATTTATATATTAATTGAATACATCATAGAGCAGGGGTCAACAACCTTTTTTAACTGAGGGCTACTTCTTGGGTGTGATTCATGTGAAGGGCTACCAATTTGATATGCGCTTCTGATATAACAAAATTTACTCGGTTTTACCTGTATGTTATTAATAACAAATTGGTGGTATTCGCCTGCTTTAGATTATTTTCATAATAAAATTCACAATAATCATCAATAATGACTTTAAAAGGAAGAAAAAATTGGTGCTTCATTTCTAAACATTTCAAACAACTCCTTAGATTTGCAAAAGGAACTGAATTTCGTAGATGACAATGCACCATTTACATTAAAACAAAATTATAGGTTAGTATCTTAACATGTGTGACATAGGCCATTACTTATGCACACAAACAAATGACATTTTACTGATCTTTACATAATGAATTAACCATCACAGTTATTGTAGTAGTAGCTCTTTGCTCTGCTTCTCACCCAAACTCCCAATTAGATATCTGTGTTTCCTCCCCTGCTCCTCAAACTCTAATCCTTTCTTCCCTTATGTACATCTCTTTTACTCTTGCTCAACAAGACTCTTTTTGTACATCTTGTTTGAGTATTTAAGCCCTTGCTCCCTCCATTCTGTAGGTCAGTCACAAGAAGAACATCCCAATCTACTGTCAAACTATTTCGTCGTCATTTGGTGAATAAATGAATCTCTTTTACTGAATAACTCGCTGTCTCGCGGATACATTATTTCAGCTCCCCATTCGGTAATACCATCACAGTTATACAACAACAAAACTAAACTATTTATATTTTTGAAATATCTTACAATCTTCAGAAATACATTTTAATGGGAGGCCTGACATTGCATGCTGGCCACCAGTGCATTGTAATCTGGGCTGTAACTTGAAACTGCAATTCTGAGTGAATCTTGCAAATGTGTATCTGTGAGCCTTGTTCTGTGTCTATTTTTGATGTAATTCATGTCAGAAAAGGCTGATTCACAAAGGTAAGTTGAACCAAACAGGCTAGCCACCTTCATAGCTGCTGTGCATAGACCACTAAACCTTTCTATATCAACAAGGCCCCAGAAGTTTTCTGTAGCCTTATGGGCCTTGAGGTGGATGTCATTTTGTAAAGTCACTATTTCCATTTCCACCTGCCCAGCAGCCAAGCTAAGCATTTCACTTAGTTGCTAAGCAATGCACGTTGTGTCCACGTTCATAAAAGGATTTGAAATGAACGACACACTGGCTCCAGCTTATCAATGTCACAAAACCGACTTTCAAACTCTTGCCTAGCCTGTTTATGACTTGAGAGTACTTCTCAGCAACTTTGCCAAAACTCTCAGACGCAGAAACATTGTCTTTCAGCACCATCTGCAAAGAGGGGAAATGCAGGACCTTTTTCCTCTGTAAATGCGCAGAGAAATGTTCATCTGGGCTTTAAACGCATTTAAAGCACTGATCATGTCTGCAACAGTCTTTCCTTTCCCCTGCAGCGCACGGTTAAGATTGTTCAGTTTTCCAGTAATGTCTGTCAGAAATGCCAGGTCAAGTAGCCACGCAGTGTCTTCCAGCATAGAGGTGTCTTCGTCTCTAGATTTCATGAAATCCTTGATCTCGCTCAACAGCGACAAAAACCGAAGTAAAATCCACCCTCTGCTGAGCCATCGGATGTCCGTGTGGAGTAGCAGGTCCCTGTATTCAGCCGACAGCTCCTCCAACAGCACTTTGAAACTTCGGTGCTGTTTGGCTTTGGAGCAGATGCTATTTATGATCCTCACAACAGGAGTCATAACGTGGTCAAAGCCGATCACCTGAAAAATGAAATATGCGCATTTAATAGGTATTATAATTGGGCCTTGAACAGGACAGCAACAAGGATGAAATATATGAAATACAAAATTAAAAAAACGCACCTTTGCGCACAACGCCAGTTGATGAATGATACAGTGGTACTATACGAATTTCGGGAATGCTGGATCACTTTTACAGTGCACAATGAACCCTACATGCCGTCCGGTCATCGCAGGAGCCCCGTCTGTCGTGATTGACACCAACTTTTGCAGTGGGATATTTTTGATGTTGAAGAACTCCTTCACTGCATTGTAAATGTCAACAACCCTCGTTGTGGTTTTTAGAGGGAGTAATGTGAGAAGTTCCTCCTTTGTAGAAAAATCTTTAAGACCATGCGAACGAACATCATAAGCTGCGCCGTACTGCTGCTGTCGATGGACTCGTCGCATTGAATGCTGAACCACTTGCACTCCACGAGATCCCGATCCAGCTGATCAGTCAAATTGCAGAATAGTTGTCACTCTTCTGGCCATTGTGCTTGCCCCCATTTGAACATCCGACAGAGACAAGAAACTTACTTCCCATATTTCTCATCTTGAAAACAAGGTGTTGGCAACTATCATCATTGTATATTTGAAAAGGTCTCCATCTGTAAATGTCTTCTTCCTCTTAATTAGATGTTCTGTTGCTCTGAACGAGGCTTCAGTAGCTTTTTGAGATTTTTTCGCAGGCCTTGTGAAAAAAGATTGTTGTTTACACAAGCCTGATTTTAGCTCACCTACTTTTTCAACCCGTAGATCGCTGCCCGGTGGGTAGTTAGCAACGTAGCTTAGATGGCTGGTCTTGAAGTGTCTCTCAACGTTGTGGCGCTTTGGTATCGCCACAGTCAACCGGCAAACTAGACACACACATGAATCTTTTACAGTCGTAAAAAAGAACTCATTTTCCCAGTCACTGTTAAAATTGTATGTTCTCTTTCTTTTTTCTGTCATGTTTTGATTCATCTGTTCCTCTTCTTCTGAACCAGTGCCTTAGAGTAGGAGAGTCTGGACGACCTACTGATGAGTCATAACAAACAGCTGACTAACTTCCATAACATAACAGATTTCATATAATAAATTAGTAGGTACCGGGTGTAGAAAAAAATCGAGGACAGTACCTTTGAGTTATATTCTTTTAAAATTGAGAGGTTTGGAGAGAAAACTTTATATAGACCGTGTCTTTTTCAGAAGTTTCCCTACTTTTTGTTTAAAAACATTTATTGTACGACCCTTATAAATACGACATGGAAGCCAAGCGTATGTCAGTATCCACACTTCTTGACGCGGGTTGGACCAAACAGCCATTTCCAACCATCTCAAATGTGCCAGGAGCTTCGTATACAAGTCGCAAAGTTAAAAAATGAATCGGGGTACCTTAAACGGAAACCTGGGAGTGGCTGGCCGAAAAAAATTACCCAACCATCATCAAAAACCTCCTCAAACGCAACCCAACCAAGTCAATGTCCGCCGTGGCCAAGGATTTGGGCATCTACAGACCAGCGTGTCCAAAGAGGTTAAAAAGATGGGTGGAAAAAGTCTTAGGCTTGTAAAGAGGCCATTGTTGAAACAAAATCAACGTGAAAAGAGATTGCAGAGATCCAAGAAGCTCTTGAATTCACTGAAGTCGAATGAAGGCCGCATTATCTTCTTCTCAGACGAAAAGACTTTTACCGTCGATCCCTTCGTTAATCGTCAAAATGATCGTTTTGTTGTATTTGAGGATACACAAGAGGATGATTCAAGAAGGTTCCATACGACTACAAAACACCCAGCTTCTCTGATGATGCTTGGTGTAGTTGCATCCACGGGTGATATCCTCCCCCCAATTTGGTTCCCTGCTGGATTCCGGCTTTCGTCAGCGGATTACATTAATGCGATGCGTCAAAAAGTCATTCCTTGGATCAAGAAGGTTGCTGGTGATCGCCATATGTTTTCCAGCAGGATGGGGCGCCTGCACATACCTCCAAAACCACTCAAGCCTTCATGGACGAAAATTTGAATTTTTGGGCAAAGGATATGTGGCCTCCCCAGAGCCCAGATTTGAACCCTTTGGACTTCTCCATATAGGCACGTGTAGAAAGCGCAGTAAAAATGTTTCAACCCTGAAACGTTCCGTTAAAAAAAGGCCTGGGTCTCTATGCCTTCTGAGTACATCCGTGATGTCTGCGCCAGTTTCAGACCCCGACTGGAGCGAGTTGTGGCTGCAGAAGGGGGATATATCGATTAAATAATAAATTTATTATATGTCTTTAAAAAAACAATAAAAATTTTTATCGTATGATAACCAATAGCCTCAGCAAGGCCATGATTACTTTTTTTACTAAACTGTCCTCGATTTTTTTTCTACACCCGGTATTTGTATTTAGTAACAAATTTGTATTGACGTCACAAATTGACAATAACAAAGACATAGCGAAAAATATACATACATCAGTCACACAACTATACAAAACTAATAGACATGATAACTTTACTTAAGTATTACTATTTGAGAATGCCTTTGCGGGCGACTCAAGTAGTCTACGAGGGCGCCATGGCGCCCGCGGGCGACGTGTTGGTGACCCCTGTCATAGAGATATAAATACATATAGAGAGCTTATTCCCTTCAATACAGAGAAACAGCGTTCAGCTGTCGCCTTTGCCGAATATAAACAAAAAGTAATTGTACTACGTCATCGTAAGTAGCTGATAGATATAGAAATATTTGTTTATATTTGGCACAAAAACGTATTCCTCTGAAGAATCCAATAAGCCCTTTATGTCTTCTATATCTCTAGAATAAATGCAGACAATGAAACATTTAAATTAGAGTAAACGGAAGAAATACATTAATGAAGATTAGAAAAACACTATAAATCTAAACAGTAGATTCTCAGCGATTAATTTAAAATAAATAACTTAGATGATTTGTTAATAAAATTTTACCTCATTCAAAAATTTGTTTCGACGCCTATTTCAAATTACTCCACAGCGCAAATAAAATACAAAGTAATCAATTTATTTTATAGAAATGTATTAAAATATATTTTATTCTGGGAATTTATCCTTATGTAATATTTTATTATGTTTGTATAATTGTCCTTTAAAATATATCATTTAAATGTTATATCATTATTGTATTATATAAAGCTGTATGGAGCATATAATCAGAGCTGCGACTACCGAATGTAAATCGGTATTTGAACTGAACGTTGTTACCTGGTGAGAAGAAGTTGAACTTTGCAAAATAAATAAACAACTCCGGAGCTGAAAGCGCGTTTAATATCGGACAACGTAAAACAAAAGACAGTTAGGAAATATTGCTATTGCCTTCCATTTCTTCAAAATCCGAGTGCATATAGATTTATATAAAAATAACATGTATTATATTTCAAATAATCTCTAAAAAATATATACAAATTATGTACTTAATTGTCTTTTGTTTTAAATTGTCCGATACTAAATGCATATGAAGAAGTTACAGATTAGATACATAAATAAATTATCTTCTTTGTTATCTACTGCTCCGATCGATATGGTAGATATATAATAAAGGTACCGAATATCAAATCGGTGGTACCGAATCCAGCTCTGCATATAATAAATTATTTAAAGAATTGCATATAAAAGAATTTATTTCTATGATATTTATTACAAATCATTTTAAATCGGCCATATATGAATATTTATTTATACATCATTTAAATAAGGCCTTGGAATTATTTTTAATGTCATTTAATTAAATGAAATGACTAGACTATATTATTCATAACTACGTATATCAAAGGAAAGCTAGATTTCAAAAAGCGAATAAAATGGAGTGGATGGGTAATGCTAGTCATAAAGAAGGTAAGAGAGTTCAGGATTTACAAACGACATAATTTTTAATGAATGGCTCATAGACCTCAGTTGGAGTTTTTTTTTTGTTATTTTAAGTACAATTTAGAAACATTATAAAATGAATGTTTTTCTTGATTATATTGGTGTGCATGGGATTAGCCACATTAGAAATGTCGCTCAGGTTCTTTAAAAAGGCATGAAAAAAATTATCTTATTATAAATTTATATAATATTTCTATATTTCACAGGGGCAAGTTATTGAAAACCAAAGAATTTGAAAGTACAGAAGTCATTTTTCAGAGTAGCAAAATGCTGGTTCGAAATTAACAGATAAAAGCCCAAAAAATACATTTGAAAATGCTATGGTATATTGAATATAGTACAAATGGAACTCCCATTCCATGAAGAAATATTGTTTCCATGCTTTGTCAAGGTGAATATGTCCCCAATAGGGCAAATAATGTTTAGTCAATTTGACACCATTCTAATCTCATCCGAAGGACTTTGGGTAAAAATGTTTGCACCCAGCACCACCCAAAGGCACACGAAATTATTCTTTATAAGAGGTTTGTGAGTTTTATTTATATAATTGTTCCGTCAATTTCGTGAACCATAAAATCAAATAAACTATTATAAATATTGTTATAAATACAATAGCCTTTATTTTTAAGCAAAATATATCCTGACACATCAAAAATTATATCATATAGATAGAATTAATATATATGTTATTATATTTGGTTTTTTTAACACAAAGGATCAAGAAGAGATTGATGGGTGCAATCACAATTTAACAACATTTATAAAAATAATAATAGTTTTTGGTATGAAAACACAGAGAGCAAATGATACAACAACTAAGGGAGCAATAAATTATAATGAAGATCATAATGCAATAATGACTGAAGAAGATGTGGGAGAAAAACGTCTTTGGTTAGATTAACAAAGAGTCACAAATGCACGACGAAAAAAAGAATAATACAAAAAAATCATCACAGAGATGGGCAAAGGAGATACCTTAGGGATTCCAATTTGTTTAACGTGACCTCAAATTTGACCTTGGGTGAACATTCATAAATCAAGATGCAATCCTTTCCTTCATTAATTACTTAATTATGACCGATATTTTATGTTTAAAAACAAGATAGACGACAGTAAGCTCAATTACTCTCTTAAAATAAAAACTATTTCTTGGAATGTTTGATTAGATATATATCTAATGTCTCGATAAAAAATGTTGTACATAAAAATATGAAGTATCAAGTGTAATTAAATGTTATTATTTCATTCGTGAAACTACTGATTCATTGGTCCTCCTATAATTTGAGTTATACACTCTCCATTGCTGGATGAAAAAACACAAATTTGTATAAATAAAAAGACATCAAGCACTTTAGAGATCAATTTAGCTCATCACTCATGTTAAAATATATAGTTTTTCTTGACCTCATCCCTGATGATTAAGTTTTAAAAAATTAAAGAGACATCAGCATTAAAGATAGTGATACGAAATTCTGAAAATCCTGGAACTATGGACTTAGGACTAGAATTAAACTCTGTTTTATAAATTTTGAAATGTATTAACTTGGGTGTTAACCTGTATAAAATGTATATAATAAGTTCTTTCTTTTTGTGAAGGAGCCGTTCCTCGTTCATTAATTTTGTTCATCAAGGGCGATTTGTGTATATGTTTCAACATATATGTATGCGTTGAGTGCTATCACATTAAGATCCAATAGTGATATAATTTACAATTTTTGTGTAGGGATTGATTATATTCCATGGAAAAAGTATTTTGGACAAGAATAAATTATAAATACATCCATAATTTGAGTGGATATTTTTAAACGATTTTTAACTCAAATCAATCGCTGTACATATACATATTAATATATATGTCATCAAGTAATATGTATGCTGACAAGAGTTTTTTATAAATACTGTCGTCACCAATCACATGTTTGATGCAGGTGGTATTGCAATATGTTAATGTTAGAATGTATAGGATTTATGAAATGATATTAAGTTAATTTACTACAATTTACATGTCGACATGAATATTAAATCACAGTGTAAGGTTGTTGTATATTAAGTTAAGAATCAATAAAATATATATTATAAATGTATTTATACACATATATGTATAAATATTTTTGAAAACTACAGATTCAAGTAATATAATAATCCAATGACGTAATAGTTAAATATTGGCCATACCCTTTTCTTATCTTGTTGCTCACTAATTGTTAGTAGATCAAATAGTATATTAATATGTTGTTCATTTCTTAAGATAAAACAGTGATGGTTTAGTACAGTGTCCTAACGCCATATCATAAGCATCAAATATCTGTACAGAACGACTTCAATTATTTAGCATATTATAGCCCTATAGTTGATTCAGATGTTCAAAAATATTTCTTACAAAGCAAGTGTTTATAGCTAAACTAATAGATATAAGATATAGAGAACTTATTCCCTTCAATAGCAGAGAAATATCGTTCAGCTGTATTCTGTGCCCAATGTAAACAAAGTAATTTGATCTACGTCATAGTAAGCTTATCATAGAGATAGAAAGATTTGGTTATATTTGGCAGTATGACGTATGCGTCTGAAAAGTCCTATAAGCTCTCTATGTCTGTATATCTCTATGAGTTAAACTCAGTGGAACGATTCAAATGGTATAAGAGTTTCTTTCTTTGATCATAGCCCTTAGTTACAAGGATATTTCAGTTAACGAAAGTTAGAACAAGAATATGGCAATTGGTGTACTTAAATACAAAAAAGAATACTGTGGAAAAATGCTTAAGTTTTTGATATGGAAACGACAAATTAAGATGAGATAATTGATTTGCAAACAAGCATTTCAATAAACGAATAATAGAAATGTCAACTAGTTTTTTATATGGTTTGTTGATTGGCTGTAGTTACACTCACTGATACAAATGATATTTTCTATATTCTTTAAAAACAAAATAAATGAAAATCACTTTTAAAAAAATCTGGAGTATCTGACATTAACCAAAAAAAAATTGAAAGCTTCAATTTCCTCACCAAATTTCACATCGGTTATTTGGGTTCATCTTTGAGTTAGCTGGACAGTTAAATACGCGTGCAAACTCTTTAAAATTCGAGAGGGGTCCAAGAACACGAAACTTTCCAGGGGAGTGATGATCTTCTAGAAGCTGAAAATGATCCGTTTCCTTCGTGGACGAGGAGCACCAAACCTGAGCAAAGGCCACGAAAAACAGCTGCGCGCTGCTCAGCTTAATCCCTGGAAGCGGAAGTTCAGGGGGATGCTCCCGCAACCACTTGGAGTAGGCCCGATAGGATGCCTTTAGACCCCCATTATCCGCAATGTTCTCCCCCACAGTGATATTTCCATCTACAGACTCATTGTGGAGGCTGTAGTGTGAGTACTGAGTGGTCATGCAGGTCAACTTGCTCTTAAAGTTGAGCGTCGTTGATGGCTCCCACCAGTCCACCCTATTACCCTTCTTGTCATACTTCCGACCCTCATCATCGAATGCATGCGAGAACTCATGTCCCATAACGACGCCCATAGCTCCAAAGTTGAGACTCTTGGGATAGTCCACTGAGAAAAAGGGATTTTGAAGGAGCCCTGAAGGAAATGCGATTTGATTCTTGACCGGCGTGTAATACGCATTAACTGTGGGAGGCGTCATACTCCACTGCGTCAAATTAACGGCCTTGAAGAGCCTTTGAAGGCTTTCCGTGAAGACAAACTGTGAATGAGCCAGTGTATTTCCAAAGTAATCAGATTTGTTCATATGAAGCCCCTGATATTTCTGATTAAGCTCCTTCTCGTTCAAAATATAATCCGGATAGCCGATCATGTCTGTGATGGAGTGCGCCTTATCCACGGCCCGCGCCTTAGTTTCCTTGTCCATCCAATCCGCCTCTTGTAGATTGTCTATAAAGGCTTCCTTGATGCGGGAAATCATTCCCTCTGCAACAGTCTTGGAGCTTCCCTGGAAGACCTTTCGAACAAAGAGGGAGCCCAGGGCGTAGCCAAGGACGGTGTCCGTGTCCGCAATGCAGGATCGCCATCGCTCCTCATGACCTTCTTTGCCGAACATGGCCTTTTGAAGTATGAGATCCGTGTCTCGGTAAGCCTTGCTCAGCGTACTTTTCATGTCTCGGATGCTTTGCCAAATCATGTAGTTACTCAGGGTGCTTCGGCCTTTCTCTGTGGCCCTGTGTTCAAGGACAAGCTCTGAGAGGGCTACGAAGAACTTTGGGGCGTTTAAAATGATGACTTGGGACTCGGGAATGGACTTGTTGATTTGGGAGAAGGCCTCGTTCAGATAGGAGGACCAGTTCATGAAGGGGTAATTGGTGTTGAGCTGGGCTAAGGTGATGCGATTGTAGAGATTGTTTTCTTGCTTACGCTGGGAAGTAGATATGGTTATGTTGGCTATTCTTTTTTCAAAGCCCGTGATGTCCAGCACTGAAACAGATCAAAAACAATATTCATTTGAAGGGGGAAAAGTAAGAATAAAATGCAAAAAATATATATCATTTCTAGTAATCTAAAGCCTTTAACAAATCTTTGCCTCAGAATAATATTATTCTTTACCCATCACATTGCTACATACATTGCATAGAACATAACAATAGTTGGGAACAGTCACAAGGTTTTGTCATTTCATCTAAAACTTATGTGAATGTAATTTTACTAGGCTCTACAATATTGTATATTTTTTTAACTTTCCACTATAATAATGCCTTCAACTTAAAATGTTAGAACTGTAAATAAATTTATAAGAATATATATTTAAACCCCAAGTATTTTCTCCATTTTAGCAACTTTTCTAATGAAAAATATTATTTCAATACTTTATATTCTTATTCCTTGTATTTTATTTAACTTCATTAATTAATACATATTTTATGTAATAATCTACACCAAAATAAACCCGTTTTATAGACAAAGTACTACTTTAAACGCAGCATTATATGTACTTTTTTAATATCCCTTTTAAAATAAGCATTTTAATTTGTGGAAAATCATTCAACATAACGCACTCTGTAATTTTATACCATGTTTGTTCTCAAATTTCTACCTGAGACCATTCATGTTTTATTAATTCACTGATATTCCTCCAAACTTCCCACACCACCAACAAGACAATAGTCGGGTTCAAACAAATATAATTTCATTTGTAAATAGGAGGCCAAAAATAGTATTCAATTTGGACCAAAGCCCTTTATGTCAGAGTCCCGAGAACCGATTGCATGTCATAATGCTTCACAGGAGAAGTAATACGCTACTCTCCTTCGACAGCATCTTTAAACCACGAAAAAAAATTGAACATGATTTTAATGTGTTTTTGCAATTATTATTTTTTTGCCTCTATGGTTCGATAGAATTGCAGTATCCTTCTGGATATAAATTTGCATTATAGCATTGAAATTAGTCACTTGAAACTAGGATCTCATCAATGAGATAGACCCAAAATAACTATCACCTCTCAGGAGTATTCGAACCTGCACCCCCAACATTGCGAGTTGAACACGCATTAATGCACACAGCTATCGCACTCCCTTTTATAAATGTTTAGTAAATGGTTATTTTTGACAATCTTTGAATTGTTAACTAGCCAGACGTTTTTATTTATGTTTTGTCGAAGTGGTATTTACCCCTTGAGCTTTAATTTTAAATAATAATGTTTGTGCATGTAACGTTTAATATCCAATTGCTCCATTTTATTAGCCTAATATATAAATATGGATTTGGAAAATGTATGTTTTATCTAAGTGCATGGAATGTATTTTACCCGTTTCCTTGATCAAATTTTCCGTATCCTTTGTAATAGCCTCATCCGGTCTTTCCTCTTGAACCAGGAGTCGAAAGAGCCGCGTCATCATGATCTCCAGTGCCTTGATGACCCTCCGATTCCCATCCGTGTCATTCACATAAAAGTCCTGAGTCGGAAGACTCAATCCCCCCTGATCAAACTGTATCACATACTGCGATGAATTATTCTCATCCTCCACTATATTCCAGGAAAAGAATCCTCCAAAGTGATACTTGTTCTGGAGACGGCAGAGCTGAGTCTGGAATTCAAACTCGGAAATGTTATAGGATTCCGGACTGAGGAGTATCCATCCCCCCAGCTCTTCATTGATGATGTGAAGTAGAGGAGCACCTTTCCTCGTCTCGATGATGCCCTCCTCATCGAAGCAAGACGTGAAAAAGTCCCGCGTCTTTGCCTCTGCTCCTGAGTTTGTGCGATTGGCTTCAAATAATATGTTGCGAAGAACGAGCTGATTGGCTTCATGGAGCTTTTCAAATGGGCTCCAACTACTTTTACCGTCGGGTATGGGATTGGAAAGCTCCCATTTCCCGCAGGCAAACCGATAAAAGTCATCACAGGGCTCTGCATTTTGGTCCATGGAAGAGAGAATGCTGGAGGAAATTTGTATACAGTCTGAGGTAAGACAAACCCGGGGACATCTGGCACGCAACAAATACAGAATCAATAGAACACATATTGTGAATCCCACAGCCACCAATAGTCGTCCCTTACTTCCCTTGACTCTCTCAAAACAGCCTCTCAATGAGGGGCTCCTCCCACTACCTCCGGCAACGACAATGGTTGGATGGTGTGAGTCTATGAACTGGAATTCCTCTTGGACGTTGGAGTCTGAGCGAACGGAAACGGAGTCCAGCTCAGGCCCTTCTTCCACGGAGGAGGCAACAGGCTCATCGTTCGTCTGCCGTTGGTAGTGAGCACGGACAAATGTCATTATGCAGAATGGGACATTGTTTTTTGATATAGGAATGGACACATCTAAATGGAAATGTAAGTAATGTTGTTCCTTAATATTTATCCTTGGTGTTTTTTGAAGTTGAAAAAGAAAGCTTTTTATCTATCTGAAGGAGTAATCATATTTTCTAAGAAGGGAGGGAAAAAAGAGGAGTGTGGAAGAGAGCAAGAGAGGAAGAAGATATCCTCTCAAGGCTTTCACCTTCTAAAAACCATATGGCGCTTTCTAAACATCGAAATCCCTGAAGACTAAGCGGATCAAGCTCCATATGTATTTTAATTCAATAAATGCTCTTAAATATACAAATAATAAATATAAACTCATTATTGACTGTGCATCAAGAGTTTATAGCAGAGCTGCGACTACCGAATGTAAATCGGTATTCGATACTACCGACGGTAGATTTCAAATACCGAACCGATTATACTATATTCGGTAGAAACGACCAAATACCGTACCGATTGAAATCAGGATAGCTGATTGATAGATTCATGGTGCCCATCTGGTCTTGCTTCCGACAACCTCCATAAGACACTTTTTGGAAATTCCCTACTTATTTTGGGGGATTTTGTTAACTATTAACTGCAACAGTTGGATAGTATAGAGTATTATTATGTGGTTTTCCAATTTAAATCTGTGTCAATCGCTTGTCTCTGAATTCAGATAATTTTATATGCAAAATATTTATTGGAGAGAAGAATTGTTCATTCGATTATTTTGTTTACTTGAGAAAAGGACACACTGAGGTTGTATCTTTAACACAGAGTAGAATGGAATACGCCTCATTTTGTCTTGGGAAGTCAAGCAGATAACCAAATTTCAATGGTTTATTCTACCGTTACTCTACTGAAAGTGAACATGAGCTCATCAAAAAGTCGTATTTCTTTAGAAAATATAAATTGCATATTTATATAAAAAGTAAGGACTTGGATAGGATCTTTGAGTCCCCAATTGCAAAGTCTAAAAATATTTTGCACATTAAACCCGTGGGACGGTATGCATGAAAAGTATTTGGTTTTTAAGGATGATTATTTCAAATTTATATTACGGTCATTAGACGAGGATATACTGGCATAACTCTATGATTACTACGGTTTTATTATATTCCTGTTTTGTTTTTGATTGTGTCATAACTTTTTTCTCACTCGAAGAAGATAAACCCACAAAAGATTGACTAAACCGTATTACGATTGGTTAAAAGAGTGGATACGTAAAAATGTAAAATTTCAAAAAATGCTAGAATTTGGTCTATTTGTAGTAGTAAGAACACGAAAGCCCACTAACAGACGGTTTCAAATCCAAATATATATTATGATTTTGATATTTGGAAGGATCAAGGGATGCTTTGCTAAAGCCCCAATATGGCATAATGGTGACTCACGCAACCTCGTGTATGGAGATCAATTTAATGTCCAAGAGACCATAATTATGATATGACGAATCTGAGGGCCTATAAACACTTGTTTGAAACCACAATATGCAATAGTTGTTGTTGTTGGCAAAATCTAAGGCTTGGACCATCCATAAATTATAATTTTGGCCTTTGGATGTTTGAAATGATTGTGTGGTACTCCTTGTTAATCAGTTTTACTGTATCATGTCCAGCATTGTTTGCCTATTACGGTTCAATTGAGTCGGATCCGTGTTTATATGAAGTATCATAATAGCATTTATGATATTTTCAATAAAGTAAGTCAATTTGTAACTCCCTTCTTGGGAAGCGATCCTGCGTTTTCAAAAAAATGAGAGATTTACACACAGAGCTAAATCTATATATAGTCATAGAAGTATGGTGGCAATCTTTATAGATCCTCTGGCAATATTTTACTGTAAAATACAAATATATTTTTCTATTTGGTTCAAAATAAAAAATCTGTTTTTGTTGGATTATTTGTTCGGCGAAGAAAGAAAAAAACAATGATTCCTATTTATAAGATGGTTATATTCTTAAAAGGGGGCATTTCGACTCTTAACACTAGGTGGACGAGCGGGTTATTTTAACCCGCAATTTTTTTTCAAGGTGCTGGCTTTTTATATCATCATACTTACATGTCCCAATTTTTTGACTTTTAATGTATATATAAGAACTATATATATTTTAAAATTTAAGCGCTGTATCTATATTATTCACTAATTCATTTGCACTTATACCTAGAAAGACGAGCGGGTCATTTGAACCCGCGCATATAAAAATTAAAATAAACGTAAAATATTACTGACATAGTGTTGTGTACGGGTAAAAAAGCTGTATCGGGCGTGTATAGATTTTGTTGAACATCAGCAACTCCAAACGAATTAGCATGTTTGGAAAAGTGTTACATATGTTCATGTAAATAGAGTAGAGCAGCTTTTGCTTCATCTCAGAGCTTTTGTGCTAACAGCTGCCAACATGTCACGAAGAAAACGTTTCACTGTCGACGAAATTCAAAAACTTCTTTTAGCAACGCCATTGGATGAATCAGATGAAGCCGAATAGAACCCAACCGAATTATAAGAAAAAATACTCTCTAGATCAAATTTTTGAAGGCGTCTTTTCATGAAACATCAGTCTTGAAGAATAAGAATTTATCCCTCACTGTAACGAAGCCAAACTCAGCAAAAATGTCTTCTTCCTCACTGATGCGTCAATCTCTACTGGTTCGAAGAATCTTCTTGAATCAGTAGAATATTATAACCAAACAAAGTATGGAGTTGATGTTGTTGATCAAAAGGCGAGATTATACAGCACCAAGGTATCTTCTCGTCGTTGACCGCTGCAGATTTGTGTGGTACAAAATGTAACCGGTGCTAACTTTTCAAGACGCGATTATCTATTAAGACTAATATCCGAACTAAAAGTACTTGCTGAAGACTGTTCCGATGTTTAGGAGGAATCTGACTCTGATTATATTCCTTCTATTGTCAAATGAACTGTGTATGAAATCTAGGAACAAAAAAAAACCTCTGTGTAATATGTAAGCTCCCTGTTTGTAGAAAATGTGATTCGCACACAAGTGTAATATAACAAATGTTAGTTGGTATTGTATCTTTAGGCACCTATATAGAGTAACCATGTTATTGCGACATAATGTTCACTATAAAAGGATATATTAATATATAGTAACAAAAAGGACTAAAGTGAAAACCTTGCTTTAATGCAAATAACGAAATACTTAATATATATAACTTAAATTCTACAAAGATTGTAACTGAATTATATTTAAACAATGCAAAATAATTTAAAATAATGATAAAATCCTTAAAAAGTATTATATAAAACATTGATAAGCTCTAATAACCGTATGCTAAAAATAAAGGACTTTTTTAGCGGGTTGAAATAACCCGCTCCGTCCACCGAGGTAGTAGTATGACTGCCGTCCATCTAGTGTTAAAGGCTGATGAGGAGGGCTGAAAAGAGATTTTAATGTCCGAAAATCGTTAGTCAACAACTTATAAGTATGAGGAAAAAAACAACGGCAGATCCGAATAAATATGAAATATCCCTTCTTGGCAATCGAGAAGGCTTCAAATAGGAGACGTAAAAAAGGGGTATAAAGCCTTGTTTCTCACGTATTTATGGCTTAGAAAATGGGATGAGAAAATACATACACCGCTTCTCAACATTCTTGGTCGCAATGCTCGTGCATTGCTCGATTACGTACTTGGTAAAAAACAATTTTTAACTAGCCGTTCCTCAGTATCCTCGTATCAATTGGTTTTTAACATGCTACTATACTCGTGGAGAAGTACCCGCCCACGTTATGTACAATAAAATGCGCACCCATCGACTGTCCCCTTCTTCTCTACATATGCCAATAGCGAGGCTAAAAATGAGCGAAATATGCGAAAATGTTTAATAAAAAAATGGGAAAAGATACGAAAAAAACTAAAAACTTGCTGAATAATCAGAGTATTCAAATAAACATGTTTTGTTTTCAGATTATTATTCGCATATTTTTTGCACAGTCATAATGATGACGGACAATGTAGATAAAGGTAGTGTTAAGCTCGAAATAATCGAAAAATAAACGCAGAATCCAATATTTATCCTTCTTTCTGTTAAAGTGACGTAAGGATTACGTCACATAAAAACCATTGATGTTTGGTTGGAAACCCAAACATGTTATAATTGGGATACTTGAAGCAACTTGAGGATAATCAGATATTACTGTATTGATATATCTGTAGACTGATGTTCCATATGAGGTAGATTTGCAACCCCAAATTATCATATTTATAGCCTGAAGGTCCGTATACGGTTGGTTTGAAGCCTTAGTATGCCAAAGCAGACTTGTTGATTTATCGTTCATTTGTGATCGTTCGTCGACAACAAAAAAAATCCTATCGTTCGTCGTTCGTTTTTGGCACCAAAAAAAAATTTCATGGGAAAAATTTCCTTTCTAAAAAAACGTCATCACTTTTTTCAGAATGGTGAGGAAAAGTTTCAAAAAAAAACATCATTTTTTCCAGAATGGCGAACGACAAACGAACGATGAACGATTCAATTTAAAATTAACGGTGAACAACGAACGATAATTTTTGGTGAACGACAATTTTTTGCGAACGTCAACAAGTCTGTGGCAAAGTTATATTTCATAAAGCCTGAGGGCTCGTTGACGATGGGATCGGACCCTTACACATACTTACTGTGACATGTTGTTAGGTCTTAATTACTAAATTTTAAAGACATAACAATAATTATTATTTCGATTTTTTTTTTCATAAATGTCTATCATGTTATATTCTATAAATAAGGTTGAAATATTTATTTTCAGGCTCTGTAATTTAGGACAAATGGGATCATATGATCCCATCCGATTTCTGACTATTGGTAAACAGAATAACCGCTAGTAAGCTCTACAGTATTCCAAAACCAAAGGTTGTCGAGCTTTCACGTCCAACATTAAATTACTTGTTCAAGCCTACACAGGCCATGGACCATTTCTGGCCCATCTGAGCAAATGGAAAAACACAAATGTCATTTGTAATATATGCATGGAGGAGTCCCAAACGGCTGACCACCTAATCAACAGATGCCCATCGCTTTCATATGAGAGATACCAAGTCATGCAAGAGGAGGATGAAGATCTTCGTATGATTAATTTTATTAAATGTAAAAAGATGCAACAAATTATTGATTCTAACTTTAATTTAATTGCTTCATAAGTAGATTATAAAATAATTTATATAATGCAATGCTCAATATCCATTTTTGCTGTTGTAGCACATATACCCCTTTGTGTGGTCGTGTTCTTTGCTGTATGTATGTATTTGCTTTTATCATTGTATAATTGTAGTATTTGTATGTACTATCGTAAGACAGCAATAAATTCTTAACTAACAAAAAAAAAAAAAAAAAGCTCTACAGTAAGTTCAATAATAGAAAACCTAGAATCCCTTTAAGTAAAATAAATTATATAAAAGCCGTCAATTCTTAATTAAATGAACTGTTTTTAGAGATATTAATAAATTATGGCCCAAGATAATAATGCACCTGGAATAAAAGGCCCTAGATAGAAAAGAAAATTATGACGCATGGAAGAAATGACCCAAATAAATTTTAGTCCCGTCCAACGACAACAACAAGAAAATCGTTTATCTATAAATACTAAATAAAAATATTTTGGAATTATTTATCAAATTTACATGAGTTAATAGAATTGGTATAATAGATAATTAGTTGTATTCAACACAAATGCTTGCATATCCATGTATTTGGACCATTTTGACAATGTGTCATGATTTTTATTTTCTATCTTGTGCCATTTCTTCCTGGTCGATTTTTTCTTGTGATATTTCTTCCTTGGCAGCATTTTCCTCGCCCATATCTTCTGGACATCGTTTGTAGCATGCATACTTCCAAGAGTTCCGCTTTTTTTTAGTCATTCACCTCGGCACTTCAGTCCATTCATTTTAATTTTCAGTTTAATAATGTCCCTTAAAAATTAATGTCAAAATATATCTTATTTGCTAAAAAATGGATGAAGCTGCTCAAGCCAAACACATTTATTAACGTTAACAATCGATTGGGAATCGTATTCTTTTTAAACTCTATCATAGTGATCTTAAACAAACCCCTCGATCCGAGTTCCGATTGTCAGTACTCTGGAATAAAAAACATTTCAAATATGGTTTAAAAAGTTAATACTTTAGTTATATCCCAAATTCAAATATGGTACGATAGTTTTTATATTTTTCAAATCTAAGAATATACAATTTTTAATATTAGTTAGAAATGATCGAGTAAAATACGTCCCACGAAGAAACAACCTCAGAAAAATGGACCGCGACCTATTTCCTGGTCCATTGCTTCTGGACACCACAATTTGTATATGACAAGATTTTACATATACGGAAAAAATATTTTTCTAAAACTACTATTTGTTCAAAATTGATCTTGGGAGGAATCGAATAAATGATCTTACCCCATACTCAATGCAGAACAGACAATAACTTTAATATATATATATATTATATATATATATATATATATATATATATCTGCAAAGTAAATTTGGCAAGAGATCGCTGTATACGAGTGGCCGCTAAAACAGGAACATTATTGTTTGAAATGTAAAAATATTTTATTTACAATTAAAAGTTGCGTCTTAATTATGTCCTATTCCTCTAACGAAACGTCAGTGTCATTCATATTTTCCCTGTAAGCAGGCTATCATTCACCCCTGCCATTATATCTAGAAATGATTTGAATCACACGTTTTTTTAATGTCCTGCTTTACTGCCGCACTGTTGGTTCACCAAGAACCAAGGCCACAAAGGGAAGGTGTGGACATTTAGATGACCTAATTGTCAATAAAAAAGGGAATAACTTTGGGTTCAGTCTACCTAGAGGTGATATCAAGCAGATACAAGATAAAGAGTTGCCTTATCAAGATACGAAGGATGATACATTTCATCATCTTCTTATCAACTCTTGCAACATTAATGTACCTCTTGAAATTATACTATCTTTATGGCAATCCAATGATAAGCTACTGACCTTAATAAATGAGGAAAGTCCAAGCAGCTCATTTGGAATATTGAGAAGCAACTCATCTAAATGGAGGTCATTTAATGCAGTCCCTTCATATGAATTTTAACGAACATATGTAATAAGATCGCATTTTAAAGTATTATTTTTTTGCGATATGGGGATATACGAGATCACCATTTACCAGAGCTGGGATTCGGTAGATTTTATTATATATATACCGAATATCGATCGGTGCGGTAAATAGAAAGAAAGACAAATGAATTTATATATGTGCTGTGTGACTTCTTCATATGCATTTAGTATCGGATAATTTATAACAAAAGACAATTAAGTACATAATTTTTTATAAGTTTTAAGAGATTATATGAAATTTAATACATGTTATTTTTAAATAAATCATAATTGCACTCGGATCTTGAAGGAAATAGCAATTATTTCATTAACTGTCTTTTGTTAGTCGTTGTCCGATATTAAATGCACTTTCAACTCCGGAGTTGTTTATTGATTTTGTAAAGTTCAACTTCTTCAGATCACCAGGTAACAACAACGCTTCAAGTTCTAAATACCGATTGGCATTCGGTAGTCGCAGCTCTGCCATTTACCGATATAATATCGCGTTTCCCAATTGATCGCCGAACAAAAGAACTACGATCCTCAAGCCTGTTAAATAATAGATTGGAGGGAGGCGAATGATTCAATGGGCAAACATTCCTAACTTGTGGAGACATTAAAGCATTCAGATCCCTCACGAGTTTCCAAGGTCATATTTATAAGATTTTGTACATCCTCTTGGTTTCACCAAGGATTGTGCTCTGCTAAAATGAAAGACTTCTGAGATGAAAACCGGGGACATATCCGGCTCGGAGATTATAAAAGACAAGTGAGATATGTAGATGAAATAAATTATATATTCCGGTTGTATTACTTTTAACAAATTGTACATAACAACAAGGATGGATATGGATAGTAAAAAGATGATGTTTTTTCAAAACGTGATTGGCAGAAAGAAATGGAGAAGGAATAATAATAAAAGCAGTTGGCATGCTGCTACGAAGCATCACTTCACTACCGGCGGCTGTTGAGTGAACATCAATAATTTCTGAGATAAGATATCCATCCTTCAAATAATAATGGTAACCATCGTCTTCATGGGTATATATTCGTGACGTAATACTTGAATCCTTTCAAATGGAATCCTTTCCTACGTCACCTATTCATTTAAGTAAGCAATTACTCATACTCAGAGAAATATGTTTACTTTAATTATATGTCGATAAATGGATCACTCCTCTAAATATCGGACATAAAAATAAGAAAACAGTGGTCTCAACTATATATATATATATATATATATATATATATATATTATTATGAAGAAATGGTCGAGCAAAATATGACCTAGAAAGAAATGACCCAAGTTAGAAAATAAAATGCTGACGCATGGAAAAAAATGGCCTAAATTTATCTTAAAACAACAACAAACATGAAATTATATTTATATATAGTTGCAAAAATAATATTTATTTTAATCATTATTTACTCAAATTATATGAGAAATAATATTTGTATGCAATACTTTGTTGATTTTCACTAAGATACATTTAGCATTTGAGCCATTTCGCCCGAGAGTCATCATCTTCCTTTTCTATCTTGGGTCATTGTTTTCTTGGTCCATTTCCTCTGGACATCTCTTAATGCTATATCCATCCTCCTTGTTACATATTATTAAAGAAATACAGCATTCCTATGATAGGAGGAGTAAATACAATAAGGTCCAATAAAAAACAACCTTTGATTAGTAACGCAAATAATACCTAGGAAGAAGAGGTACTCTCAAAAGAGCGATGCTCCCATCTGTATCATTTGTTTTATCGCATACTTCATGCGTAAGATATAAGGACAGTACTTACACGTACACTTCAAAGGCAGCAAGCAAACCTTTGCCTTGAAAAAAGGCATATATAAATAACTATATATATACGTCGTAAGGTCAAATTAGAAAGAACAAGAAAAAAAATCACTCAAAAACTCGTTTTTCCCCTTTTCTCCTGTTGTGTTTTTTGAAGTGGCCAGCCATCAGTCGTGCAAGTCTCTTATCTTTCATAGTTAAATAGACAGTCAAACCCTTATTAGCGAGCACCCCTCAACAGGAGCACATAGGAAACATACAAATATATATTTTAATAAGTATCTTATCTGTACATCTGTGTTTTATAGGGATTTCCTTTTTTTAAGGCCACTATGTCGGAGGTTGACTGTATATTAGGGATTTGAAGGACTTATGTACTTACACATGTCCCCCCCCCCCCCCCCTAAAAAACTCCATTGCCTATTGCAAAGTCAATATATTGGACGATATATTAATGGAATCATCACATGACACAATAAAACAAATAAAAACTCGTTAGCATACGCATTTTTTCTAATTATATAATAATAAGGACCTTTTAAGGGTTTATATTTACGGATGGACTTATTTGGTGGCATAACAACAGGATGTCTAATGAATGATGGTGTATTGCGAAAAATAGATGTCTGCGTATAAATATGCTTTATAGGAGGAAGAAGAAGAGTGCGATCAACAACATATCTATATTGAATACTTGAGGCATTTTTATCTGGGCTTTTTTTTCTTTTTTCTATATGTTTGTCGGGCAAGCCATTTAGTTTGCTTAAGAGATTTTAGTGTGCGTGCGAAGAGGAGCAGACACATTATAATTACGAGGATATTATAGTGACGAACTAAGAACACCAGGGAGAAAGAAAGAAATCATTAAAAGGCAAACAGCAAAAAAAAAAAAAAACTTTATCATATGCACATATGTATTTGACGTTATTTGACATCATCGTCGTCACCTCATATATTCAGGAAACGCGTTCCTCCAGAGATCATCCGCCATTGGCTCCCATTCTCAGCCATAGTATCCTTTTCGCCATGGCCGTGATGCGTCACAAGGAGGCCATTCACAGTGGTCATTTCATGGTCTCTGAGTTTGAGGCCGAGGACCTTCCTCCTCCCCTCAGCGAGTCCTCCAAGAAGGAGGTCGAAGCCCCTCACAACATTGTGGACATTGGCCTCAAGCAGCTCTTTCAGCGGATGTCCATTGCCTACCGCCACAAGCTGACTTCGCCCAAGTGGAATCACTTCAAGGGTCTCAAACTCCGGTGGAAGGATAAAATACGGCTGAACAACGTGATCTGGCGCTGCTGGCACATGCAGTTCATTAAGGGGAAGAATAAGCTACTCTGTGCCTTTGCAAATCCCCTGGAAATGATCATGATCATAATATGATGGAGAGTGGAGCCTTGCTCGAGGGTAACTACTACCTAGGAACTATTTTAGGATAACAAAAAATATGTCTGAAAAATATGGTCAAAAAGAAAAAAAAATCGTCAAAAATAAAAATAGGAAAATAATTTAATACTGAAAAAATTGTCAAAAAGGAAAATAATTAAATACAGAAAAAAATATAAAATAAAAACAGGAAATAATTTATTAAAGGAAGTATTTAAAAAGATTTAATTTTATGTAATTGCAATAATAGGGATCATGTGGAATTGAATCCTATAAGTCCCATATGTAGAAAGAAAATCATTCTAGCTTATCAAAATAAAAATGACATTCATAGGAAAAAACGGCCGCGACTGGTCTTAAATACTTCTGAAATATTTGACTGTCATTTTTATAAAGTAAAATAACTTAAAAATGTGTTTTTCATTTTCACTATTTTCTTTTAGAATTGCTTTCTTTCTGAACCACCTCATATTAAAAAAATGAATAAATAATATGCCAATTTCACTAAAAAAAATTAATAACATTAAAGAAGGGTGTATTTTTAACTATGATCAAAGTTTAAAGTCAAAAATATAATTAAAACACAATTAATTATATTAATATATTCATTCAAAAGAAGCATTTTAATGAGTAATTCATTGGATTATGTCTATAAGTATATAATATCTATAATATTCTTATTTTATACAGACTCCTTAAATACCCAAAGGATTTGTTCACTTATATTCATGTATCCGACTGTTGAGGTGTTTCCTACTTTAAAAATATATAATACAGGGAAACACACAACAAAAAAATTAGAGAATGTTTTTGAAAAGTTCATTAATTGAGCAATCATGAAAGGGATTTTAATTTCGAAAGCAAATGACCATCATTCTCATTATGCAAGTAAGTTCCTTTGACAAAAGAATTCATGAATTGCATTTTAAATAAATAAAAAACGATATAATACAGCTGTATACATATATTTTCGTACCTCATTGGTTTCTTTGATTACTACATTTTACGCACTATAAGACGCAAGTTAAGGACTTCCACCCCCCCGTGCCATTTACCCACCCGTTACTAATATTTCTTATCCCTGAAAGTCTAAAGTAACTATATTTTCTATATGACAAAACTGCTTGTGTGTTTAAAAACTATGTTCCTAATATCGGTCACATAACACATATGACCGATATTAGAAACATAGGTTTTAAACACACATTTAGTGTGTATACACATACAATTCTTATGTAGATGTTTGCAACAGCTTATTAAAGCTTATAAGTCCTCTTTTGCTCAAGAACTTAATATTCATAACATTTTTGTCATAAAGAAAGCATAGTTAACTTGTGTTTAAAACCTATGTTCCTAATATCGGTCATACGTTTTATATGACCGATATTAGGAACATAGTTTTCAAAGACTAATGCAAAAGAAAACATAGTTAACTTCATAAGTGGACTTTAAGGGATAAGAAATATTAGAAACGGGGTGGGTAAATGGCACGGGGAGTGGTAGTCCTGGTACGATAAGACGCACTTGAAAGCCTTCATATTTTTCAAAAGCTGCCCATGCGATTTAATATCCTAATGCACCTTATATATGGACCAATATGCAGTCACAGCAGATCTTGCAATGGCGCTAAGAAGCTGCCTTCTTCATTTTAACTTTTATAGAGCCTTAGAATGCCTTCTTACATATGGAAAAAGTCATAAAATATGTAATTATTTGAAGGGGCGCCTTTGACTGCTTAAAAACGATATATTGGCATCAATGAGGGGAAAATGAGATTGTTTGTATATTAGTATTCGTCAATTAAGGCCCGACCATATAAAAAAATTGGGATAGTGTCTTTTAATCGAACCTTTAAGAAAAGCCTTATTTTTGCACAAAGTAAGAGCTCAAAAGCTAAGAGAACACCTATAAAGATAATAACTCTGAACATTATAATTTTGATATAGGACAAAATTGATTAATATTTGAAAGTACTACGAATGCAAATTGTTTATTAGAATGTAATAAGAGTTCATGGAACTGTGTTTGTGTCATGATCAAACGTGTCCTGAATCAAAGAGCATTGCGTAAGCTAAAAATAACTGATTTTGGACGAACCCTTTAGGAATAGCTTTAAAAAGTTATACAATGGCATTATGTAGCTACATTGCCATATGGACTGGCGTTTTGTTTTTCATCATAACATCCAGGATCCGCTATGAAGTATTTTACTAAAATAACAAAACACTTTTCCGCATTTTTTATTATTATTAAAATCAATGAGATTGACAAAATGGATATGGGAGGAATCTTGGGATCATCTGGAGATTGTGGACTTTTGAGGGGAAATATCTCATTGTAGCGCTTGAGAACCTGGTGAGGTGTGAGATAAGGAGTGGCAGATTGACCTGCAATTAGTAGTGAGCAGGTCAATCCGCTACATTATTGTTATTATTGTTCATTTATAACTTCGACCAGATATTGACTTTAATCTATAGACTAATTAAATGGTTAAATAAATATTTCTAACTTCATCCTAATATGTTTTTTAAAATTATCCCTTAGGGAAGTATTGGAAGCGAAAGGCTCGGACAATTACAAGCGAATATCAACGCTGGCGGCTCTATCATAGAAACCAAACACAGTTTGATAATGAAACCCGGGGACACGGTGAGGACTGCTCAAATAATGCCGAGGGCTCACATCCCTATGATGACATCGACATTGACCACTCCCTCATAGACTCGGACCTCTTTGTGGGGGATCTATTTGATAACCTAGAGAACACGAATCACTCCTTTGCAGTGCCCTTTCCGAATCCAAGGGATGTTTATAAGAGGTGAGAAGAGAGAGGAAAAATAAATGATTAAAAAAGTTTGTGAAAATGGGTAAGACAATAATAAATATAGTGTCTGGAAGAAATAGTTGAAGACTATATATGTTCAAAGAAATCGATACCATTGAAGCTACCAATTTTTAAAAGGAGGAGATACACATTCATTTGAAGAATTATTTTTAAATAAATGCATTCACTCTTCTAAAATATTGCTGATTGAGGAAATACAACACATAAATACTTGTTGTCCGCCTTTGGAAGGATCCTTTCCAATGCTGGACAAACTGTATTATTGATTGGGATTCCTCAATCACCAAATATTAAAGGGAATAGTTATACATACGTATACCTACAAATTAATCCATTAGAGTGTGAATAGGACCCAATTTTAATTGATTACATAATGCTCGATATCTTAACACCTTCCATTTTTTTTCTCAACATCAAAATAAATGAGGTAAAAGTTCGTTAAAAAACTATATTTATCATGAAATATTTCTTCAGTTTATAGATTCAAAGAGCAAAATAAATGTTTGCAAAATATAATAAGTTGAAGAAAATATTGCATTTACAATCAGAAATAACATGTTAATTTAATCAACAGTCTATGAGCACGATTTGATTCGACGAATAGCCTTATTTATGTTTAAAAAAATATTTTTTTTGCAAGTATTTTGAACTAAAATCCGACTGATTCAATCTTTTGGTTATAAAAGTAATAAAAAAGGAATCTTTCTCAAAGGAAATCCCTAGAAGAAGGTATCAACATTTTGATAAGCATTACTTTCATTTTATAACAGCTGGAACATATGGAGTGAATATTATTCTTCAAAAAGCAACGGAGCTTAAAAATAATTTAGAAGATGCATCAATGTTTTAAGACCATTGTATTCCTGTGATAGGACCGTTTATATAATGTTATTATAAAACACATTTATAACACAAGTTTCTATATATATTTATAACTACATTTTCTACGTCATATCATCAGAGCCATTTAACGTAAAGACAAATGGAACAAAATAATTGGATTTTTTTAGTGTAAAGAGTTATTTAAATACGTAACATACATAAATTTGAATATATAAATCAGATGGATCGATGCGAAGAATCAATTAGTGATTTTACACGTACAATTCTTATGGAGATATTGCAACAGCACATTAAGCTTATCTTTTGCTCAAGAAATTAATATTCATAACATTTTTACAGTACAACAAACGCGGATTTCATTCAACCCGCACTGTTACAGCTCCAGCCCAATCTGGAAGAGATCAACATCGGTGATCTGGAATGGCTCAATCCCACAACACCCCCCCCCCCCGTTGTCGTGTCATCCACCAGTAGCCCCGGAGTCCCATGCAATTCATCCTCTAAAGCCCTACTCAAAAAGGAAGTCTCTTCTGGGGCGGCTTCCTATGATGCTCCAGCAGTCCAAAGCCATACCCCAATCATGAGCCCTACTATTACACTCATCCACACTATCACGCTCCAGCATCGGATCCAAGCATCACCATACACGAAAACTACTCATCATCACACCACCCTCAGGCCCCGCCTCCCTCTAATGGCCCACATCCTCCACAGAGAGACCTCCTTCGAAAAAGCCATCGGGCAAGATTCTTTTATCACCAACATACCTCTTCTTCAGCTCGAGAGTCCAGCAGTGACTGCTCCTGCCGATCCGTTCCTTATCCTCCAAGCCATCACATCCCACCCCGGACGCGGAGCTGGAGCACCAGTCAAATCAATGGATATCCCTCTTCTTACAGGAGCCAATCAGAGGACTCGGAAATTGTAGCCTTGCTCAAGAGTAGTAGTAGTAGTAATAATCATGTATCATCATCTATTCATAATACCAACAACAACAACAGTGGACTGCATCGACCTCCTTCCCTACAACTATCCATTCCCCCTCCACCCCCCAATTCCGCCCCACAGCCCACATCCGAGGCCTTTAGAGAGATGAAAAGCACTCCAGATTCATCATCTCAGGCTTCCTTCGACCCACGTCGATCAACCTCACGCGAAGGCGCAAGAAACGGCTTTGATACACTTCGCAGTCTCCTCCCGGCACTACGCGATAATTCGAATCTCAAAATCAGCAAGGCCGCACTCCTACACAAGGGCGGAGAATATCTTCAGAGGCTCAAGTCAGAGCGAGGCGACCTCCAATCCGAAATCACGGGCCTACGCTCAAAAATCAACTCCCTGAACGCGGACATTGCCGCCTTTCAAGCCTGCCTTCCCTCTGTAGAGCTCACGGGGCCGGAGTATGCTCAAACGCTGGAGCCGGCCTTTCATTCTCATGTTAGGGACTGCACGCAGCGGAATTGGAAGTACTGGATGTTTTCTCTTCTGATGCAGCCGCTCCTGGAGTCCTTTGAGACCTCTGTGGGTGCTGGATCCTTTGAGGACCTCTGCCGGACTTCACTCAGCTGGCTGGACCAACATTGCTCCATGCGGTTCCTTCGGGATTCCTGCTTAAAGTCCTTGACATATCTATCTACGGCCACGGATGTCCTGAGTCACCCCGAGAAACTCCCTGAAACGTCCATATTGGAGGCTGTGAACGGCTATCAAAGTATAGCCAATAATAATAACCTAATGAATAGTCATAATAATAATAACAAAAATGGGGTTATTAAAAGAGAGTTTTGAAATGTTTGAAGCAAATATATATTTTTTTTTTCTAGTGCATTTATTTCATTATTTATTTGTTAATCTATTTACACAGATTATGGGATTGAAAAACATGTCTCTGTTACTTTTATACATGGTTTTTTTTACTTTAACCCTGGAGGACCTTGATACAACATTCTTTTATATCTTAAAATATTAAAATTATATTTTCCTTTCAAAAACGCATAAAGTGTTTGAAATATTTATATTTGAATTCTAACATCAATTTGATATGTTTTTTTGAATTCATATTTAACTAATTTAAAAAACAGCTCCTACAAGCCAGAACTTAATTAGGAAAATCGTATGAGTTTGTCCATTTAACTACTGTTATTATAACTATTCCTATGAAATACTACGCAATTGACCCAAACAAAATTGCGTCATAAATTCAATTTCTAAATGTAGTTAAAGCGTTGTTGACTATGAGAAGGTATCACATGTTTTTTCACATGATATTAACGTCAATATGGTTTACTAACGGTTGCTCTGCATTTCAGACTACTCTCCGAAATCCAATATATGACTCCAGACTATTTAAAAAAAAGTTATTTCATAGTTTGACGAGAATTTTTTTAAATTAAAAGCATCCTATTTATTTTAGTCCAAGAAATGGAATTAAAAAGTCGTGAACTCGTAACTAGCTACATATTTAATCACAAAAAAGCACCAACCAGTAATAATAGGTTTAAGGACCAAAGTAATATAATAAAAAATTGTGAATATATTTTTTGACTCTTTAAAAAAAATATTTACTGACTTAACGGCCTTTAATGATTATACATTGGCTATAAGTTGGACGCTCAATGTGGATGAAATGCCAGCCAATTTAAAAGGTATTATTAGTATTATTAATTAAGTGTTGTATGATGCAATTCACACCTAAAATGAAGCATAATACCGTTTTGGGGCATTTAACTCTCAATGTTGGAGGCGCGGGTTTAAGATTCCTTTCGAGAGGTGGATTTTGCTTAATCTCAATGATATGATCCATGATTCGAGTGACTCATTTTATCGCTAGATTGCTTATTTACATCCAGTCGGAAGCTGCAATTCTATCGAACCAAAAAACACAAAAAAACGTTTTGATAGTTTTTGCCAGCCGTTTTAATAAACGCATGGCAATTGTATGGATAATATTATTACAGAAAAAGGAATATTTAGAGGTCAAATTTAAGTATTATTATAATATTTTAATAGCCAATAACCGACAGGCATTTATTTTTCAAGGCTCCTTATTGAATAATAAATATAAATTCATCATTGCAATTCAAAATGCCTATTTAAATCATCAGAATAGGCCCTCAGAGATTAATAATATTCATGTTTAATATTTTGAACATAAGCAATAAGTTGATATTTATAGATTATATGTTCAAGATTGCTATGTATACAATATCAATAGTCTTTGAATTATGGGCATTTGACGTCCTCAAGGGACCAGAACACTATTAATCATTATATGAGGCAATGAACGAGCAGGTGTCACTAAATTAATATTGAATGCAGTCTCATTGTTTGTATATTTATTCCCGAAAAATCAATATAGATATGCCGCCATAAATAGCAGGAAATCAATTTATGCTTATTCATTATTTGACGAGAAATAAATTGAATTACACATTTTTTCGTTCAATATTTCTTTAATAGTTGGTGGTTTTTATAATTATATATTCACTACAAGGATATAATAAAATAGATACAAATTTATCTAATCCACTAAGATATATTCTAAGTATTCATAAGCTCGTTCTTGACTAAGTTCTTCCTGGTGTAACTAGGAGACGTATTTTGTATATATTTGTAATGGTGAACTCCTCCGCAAATATTAGTTTCCATCAATCTCCAGTTGATAAAAGGATTTTAATTTAACACATACAGAGCTTTCATTGGAGTTAATCGTGGCATAACCAAAGAGAGAAGAAAAAATATACAATTTTGGGGCTTCAGCGCGTTCTTCCATATAGCGCCAGGACGCAAATTTTCTTTGGAAGGTAGCCCAATTTAGGGTTTCCATAAATACACTAAAGCATATAGAGTAGTAGGATCTCAATGTAGATCATTTTAAGTACCTATTTACTTATTTTGACTAGGAATAAATAAAATTAAGCATTATGGAATGCACTACTTATATATATTAGCATTTAAATACACATTTTCCCAATTTTCTATTTTATATACAACTATATGTAAATGCAAGGAATTAAGACCTGTCAATTTGAATGTTTGGCGTCCATTTCTTGAGGCTTCCTCTGCTCATGTCCCTAAATATATCCCCTCGACATCGTAGGATAACGGGATTGGAGCATCTGTTCGCCAGCTCAGAGGAGGTGGATAGGATCTTTGTGAATTGTCGCAGGGATATCTCGGGGTAGTAGTAGTCTATGACGACGGAGAAAGAGTTTAGGGTGGATCCCTCGAAGAGGAGAGCGGCAATATAAGCATTTAGATTTGGGGGATAGGCAAATGAGATCATGGAGTAGAGATGGGATCCTTTAAGGGCAGGAGTGAGGTCCAGGGCTTTTGACAGAGGATTAAAACCCGAGTTCCTCTTTGAATGATGTTCTGTATGGATTGGAATAAGGCACTCTCTTGAGTTGCCTCAACTGCGGAAAGGAAGGATATTCAATAGTTAGACAAATATACGGTAAATTGATTATATTATTACATAAAGATCTGATTTATTTATAATTACTTGAAAAATAGATTTTGACGAATTATGCTTCTATTTATTTCATTAATGTGCTCACTTCACATCTTTCAGAAGCATATAATTTTCTCTTGAAAAATAAGTTTTACACTTTATCAGACTTTTTGGTGTCCCTTTCTACATTTACATAATAGGAGATTCAATACATGGTTCTATTCGTCATCAGAGATGATGATTGATTTGTGTGTTTTTCACAATTCTTAATCATATTATTGAGCCATTCATCAATGCAAAGTTGGACACTGGATAAAATTGGTGTTCATTTACATGTTTCTATGATAGTGTTTTGACAAGTTTCAATGCATATTAAGTACTTCCTTCTGAGATGACAGTGTTCTCATATTTTCAAATATATCTATTTTCCCCTCTAGACTTCACCTGAGATGATGAGTTCTATCGTCATTTTTTGATTCTGTCCAGGAGTGAATAAAGCAGAGGAACCTTTCTTCCGTTGGGCCCGCTCTGAAGTGTGAGTGCCTCCTCCAGCTGGGTACGACTCAGATCCGCGGAGGGGTGTCCGGACTCCTCTGAGAGGACCTTGGAGGCGTGAAGATACCCGTTCCAGGAGAAGTACTCCTTGATGAGCTCGTTTAGGAGAAGTTGTCCTCGGACTCATATTGAGGTTGAGGTCCTTTGGAGGCTTCAGGGCTCTTAGGGATTTGAGGATCTCTAGTCGGAGCTGGGACTTGATCCCGGGCAATACACCTCGTTCCTCAAGGCTCTGACGAAGAGCATCCTTAAATCAGTCTCGGATTCAGACATTTGATGAATATAATATTGATTACCTGAGTGCGGAGGCAAGCACACGCCGGGAAATAGAAGGGGTAGGCATAGGGGGGGGGGGGGGATAAAAAACAATGAAGTAGTATATTTGTTTTTTTCTAATTTGAATATTAAAATGCCAATAATATGGGATATGGGAACTATGCGCAAGTTTTAGTATCTCTTCACTATATAAAAAGGTGCCAGAGCTTTTTGATCAGAAGAAATATGTGCTTCCTTGATCAAACAAGTCATAGGCACCTTCTTCACGTCATCAACTATGCTCAAGGCACTTCAAAGATGAGGGACTATCTTCCCAATGAATCCAGAGAGCCCAAAAGCAGAGCCTTAAAGGACTCTGCCCAAAAGAAAATAAGGAAAAATGGCGTTCTATCTGTTTTCAAACGTCCCCAACTTCCATCCACAGACAAAGTAGAAGCTGGGATCTTCAAGGTCCTCTGCTGCTTCAAGAGCCAAGAATTAAGAACAAAACTCCATGCAAAATTATTATTTGTATATTGTGAAAAAATGTGAAGAATATATTTATTTTTTGAATATTTTTTTCCCTTTTGCTACCCCCTCCTTACTCGCACGCGTTAGCCTCCGCTTAAAGGCTTTTAGTAATATATGTTTGATTCAGAGAGAAGGTTTGATTAATCAAATAAAAAGTGACTTGTTTATAAAATATACGAAAATGATGATTTCATGACACAATGTTGAACTCCTATCAAAATGCCGGGATTAGTTCATACTTTACAAAGCTTAAGGAGTAGAAGATATTATTCACATAACCAACGACGTCATATAAAGTTAAAATGTCTTAGCGTTCTCAGAAACGGCTATATTTTGATGGAGAGAACATCGTTTTTTCCGAAATAAAGAAGTTGGTACAAATAAAAATAAAGAAGTATTGAAATAGTACCTGTATTTAATGCTATAAAAAGCTTTTTTTCACTAAAAGAATGGGGAATGACGTCAAAGGGTTTTTATTACATTTATATCTTTTCTTTGCTCCCTGGATTTTGTCATATAGATCTGTATAAATATTTCCCTCCTAAATACCGGGAATAAGAATTATTTAACCTTTTTTTTAAACAAGAGCCCTGTAGTTTTCCAAATTTTGGGTCACGATTAAATTGGGTCTAAGTTGAAATGTTTGGGGCCTGTATATATACACACCACACTAATTCTTAAACTATATTGTATCTGCTTTCATGGTCTTAAGCACTAAAATCTATGTCTTGAATGACATAAAAGCCTAATGGATAAAGGATACTGATGGACGTTTAAGTAAGGATTTAATCTTATAACATACAGATAATTATAAAAGGGGTCCCGCCCCATAAAATAACAAATGGATGTAAGACAATGAGACTCCCGATTGATATTGGGACCATCAGGTGATGGACTTCTGCTACCGATATTTTTGCATTTTTATAAAAGTTCCGAAATCTGTTGCCAATGGATAGCGTGGACTGAATGATATGAGGAAAAAATGCATCCTAGGAAGTAATGGCCTAGAAAAGATTATCAGGAAGAAATGATCCCATATAGAAAAGGAAAACGATGACGCATAAAAAAATGGCCTATAAAAGATTAATCAGGAAGAAATGACCCAATATAGAACAGAAAAATAATGATGGAGCATGGAAATTTGACTCAAAAATATATTTACCCCGTCAAATAATAATGTCAAGGCAACCATTAATACTTGCATAAAATAAATCAGTTTTAGTCATTATTTACTCCATTTATATGATAAATAGTACATATTTCCACAATACTTGGTTGTATTCCACTAAAATACTCGCCTATCCATGTATTGGGGCCATTCTTTCCTCGAGTTTTTCTATCTTGGTTCATTTTTCCTGATCCATTTTTCTTGGGTCCTTTCTTCTGGGCACCGTATTGAATATATCTTGTGAATCTTTCTTTTCTTTTGTGAATACTTAATTAAAACTTTTCAAGTGGATAGACCCATAGAGAGCTTATTAGATTCTTCAGAGGAATACGTCATATTGCCCAATATAAACAAATCCTTATATCTCTATCATAGAGATATAAATACATAGAGAGCTTATGGATTCTTCAGAGAAATGCCGTCATAGTGCCCAATATAAACAAATCTTTTATGAGTATCAAATTATTATAATTATTGGATAGATCGATGATTTAGATACAATGTTAGGTTTAACATTGCGTCGCATTTGCTTCCTTCAACACAAAAATGAAATAATTGCCGCCAAAATATGGATATAATCGAAAATGAAATAAGGTATAGTTTGTACAACATCGTAAGATACTATCTCCATATTTAAGTCGGAATATCCTGTAGAAGATATACCAGGAGTCAACGATTCACCTGGATCTCTGCTGCAACGTATACATGTGCCAAAGCAGCATGAAACTAGATGATCAGGCTGGCATTAGTGCATCAGTGAGCATATTTTTTTTTCTCTAAATATAGTATTATTTATTTGGTAATGAAGTGTTGTTGAATGAGTATTATTAACATGAGGATAAGAGTCAAAGGTAATCATATTCCAGTCTTCGCATGCATGACGAAATACGTGCTTTGAGAGTCATAATACAACAAAATATGAATTATAAAATTCCTTTGTATAGAAATATATATAGACACAAGACACTAAATATTTATAATAATATATATATGTTTATATCATAAGGTGGTTTTTATGGAATGCGACGATTACACACAATTCATTATTCATCTAAATACATGAAAATTTACACACTGAAGGAGGAGAGGAGAGGTTTTGAGTGTTGGTATTTTTTTTGGCTCTTTAGAGTGTTCTCCTTCCTTTTTTGGACGGGGGTTTCTCCAGGTTCCGTAGTCCGAGCTTGGAGACTTCCTCATTGAAGAACCTTTCGAGTCGAACCCCACAGCCATATTCCTCGGCTTCCTCTCGGTTATAGGTGAAGCAGTTGTCAAATACAAGCTTGACGTCCTCTAGAACGGCCTCATTGGAGGCGAACTTCATTCGATTGAGGTTGCTTCGAATGGTTCCCAGATCCATGGGCTTCTTGATGATTTTGAAGTAGTCCGGGGCGTCTGACTTGGTGATGGGACGGTCAAAGGGCCAGCCGTCCTCGTGTTTCATCATGGAGTTCAAGAGGTCTTCCAGGATGGTGGGATAAAGTCGGGGGATTCGCTGGGGGCATTGCTTTTGCGAGATCGCTTCTTGCTCAAGTCGGAGGAGGACGACTCCTCCTCTACTGCTGCTGCTGCTACTCGCTTAGCACGACTACTCCCACGACGGGACGACTGCTGCTGCTGATCCACGTTGTTTGATGCCTCCACTGCGGATAGATGGATCTTTTCGCTGGCTTCTGCGGCTGAGCGACGCTTTCCGAGAAGTTGAGATATGGTTCTTCTCTTCTTGTTGCCGCCGCCGCCTGAGGGGATTGTTGAGAAGGGGGAGAATTCCTCTTGGAGCGGACTTTTTACTCTTTTTGGACTTTCTCTGGCGAGGGCTATTCTCCTCCTCTTCTTCCTTGTATTCTGCTTCCTCATCTACGCTCATATAATCGTCTTCGTTCTCATCATTGTCCTCTTGTTCCCCAATGCCGCTCCCTTCATCCTCACTTTCAGCCTGAAAAAGAAGTTTAAAATAGTGTTTAGGGAAACTCGTCAAATAAGATAAGTTTTTAGAGAAAATAAAAAATCGGGGAATGCTGTCCATGAGTTAATGAATCAGGAAATATACTACTTTTAGTATTTAACAATGTAGTGGCCAGCTACTAATGCTGACTGATAGGTCAATACATAGAGATTACGATATATAATATTTACTTTATACATCACTAACTCATGAATCTTTTAGCGAATCTTCTAAAATATCCTTTACCAGAGCTGGGATTCGGTAGATTTTATTATATATCTACGGAATACCGATCGGTGCGGTAGATAAGAAAGAAAATTAATTTTTGTATTTGTTGTGACTTCTTCAAATGCATTTAGTATGGGACAATTTATAAGTAAAGACATGTGATTCCCTACACGTCATGATCCTGGGCCAGTTGATAAGGGATCTTTTCCCAGTGTACACTCAGTCTTATAGTGATAATAAAGAACCCCTTCGGATTCTTCCGTGTTTTATTGGTGGAAATACCAAATACATGATTTGTTATAATCTTTTTAGAGATTATTTGAAATGACTGCATGTTATTATTTTTATATAAATCATAATTGCACTCAGATTTTGAAGGAAATGGGAGGCAATAGCAAATAGTAATTATTTCCCTAACTTTCTTTTGTTAGTCGTTGTCTGATATGTCTTAAATGCCCTTTCAGCTCCGGAGTTGTGTATTTATTTTGCAAAGTTAAAACTTCTTCACACCAGCTTCCAGTTATAAATACCGATTTACATTCGGGTGTCGCAGCTCTGCTATATTATACGCGTGTATTACCTCTTCGTCCTCTCCTCCATTCATTGGTTCACCACCACACCCATTTTCTTCCTCTTCTTCCTCCTCATTGTCTGTTTGGCTTGAGGTCTCTTCATCGCCGCTCTCATCATCCTCCTCCTCCTCGTCTTCTGTCTGAAAGACGCGTCGTGTCTTCTTGGGAGATCGTATCTTCTGCTTGGGCTTGCAGGTGTCGCAGAACCAATCTCCCTCGGGGCGGTCTTCAAAGGGGGCTTGAGACACTTCATGTGATGGCCTCGGTCGCAGCCGTCGCAGAGAAGCATGTTCTCGGGCTCAGACTTACGACGACACACACGGCACCGGGTGTTCATGATAGACCTGCAAACAGGAAAAAAGGGGAATGAGGTTGAGATATTTATGATGGGATTCTTATGTATGGAGTTCTGGGAGGATATATATATATATATATAAAAAAAATATGGTATTGAAAGGGAAAACTTTGGGGAAAAACTCAGGAAAATATAGCTTTTGGAGTATTAAAAACCCTTCGAGGAAATGTTTTTTACCGAGGGGGGAAGTCAAACAAAATAAAAACACATAAAATTTCGGTAAATCAAAGTATGTATTAGACAGGGAAAATACATTTTTCAGATTGAAATGTGTAATATGAAGCTATTAATAGACATTTAGTTCATATTTAGTATGATAGATTTAAAAACTGGATAGAGGATTTTTCTATACATATACATATATATTTATTATAATTGATATTTAGCAAACACAATGAGAAAGTACATCCATACTTACTTGGACCAAATGATGGAGTTCTCCAGGGTAGTGAGATGGATGAATAGCTGAGCGTAGCTCGTGCAGTTCATGAGGGAGACCTCCCATAGCTGCTTAGGAGTGAGGGTCTCCTTGGAAGAAGTCTCTTCACCCGTCGCCTCATCATCTTCCTGAAATAAGAAATTAGAAAGTTTATTTGCAGATAATGATAATAGCTTTGGGAAGGGGGAAATTGATCTATTTAATGCATATATATATATCACTGTTGGAACTAATTTGGTATAAAAGATTTGAATAGAAGTTGGAATGAATGTCCTCCAATATTGTGGCCAGGAATTATTAGGATCAGGGGCTATTGTCCACATAAAAATACACCCAAAATATTAAAATGATACAAAAAAGTTTAAAAGACTGTAGAATAATCATTTATTATTGAAAGAAATAACAATATTTGAACGGGATCCTTAGCACATACCCAAAAAAATCCTACTCTTTGTATAATGTTTTGATGTAAATTCGTTGTTTGCACAAAGAGGCTCAAGAGCATATTTAATCATACTTTGTCCATTCAAACTCTCATTTGATGATGAAACACTATTTATATCAAGTGATGTTTTTTAATGATTCAAAGTTACAGCTAGTTATATGAATTAAGATATATATATATATATATAGCAAATAAATATATATCTTTAAAATTCATCCTCCCAGTGCAACATATTGAATTAAATAACAAAATAGCAAGGAAAAAGTAAGGAAATATAATAATAATAAATCATTGGAAAGTGGCCAAACATAGCACAATAATCATGGAAATATATTAATGTTTTTTGCGTGTCAAAATAGTTAATGACTCATTTGGGCTCATCAACCACTACCATTGAAAATATGAACAAGTTCCATTTTTAACAAAATTGTTAAAAAACATATTTTTCAAAAAATTAAAAAATCTCACCCTTTTCTTTTCTTCCTTCAGTCGTTTCTTTTTCCCCTTCTCCGTCTCACAGAGGGGTTCCTTAAGGTACTTTTCATCCACCATTTGCCCAATCTGAAGTATGGCGCAGGACACATCCCTGATCCTCTTACTATAATCTTCCCACTCTCCTCCTTCGTGTTCTTCTTTCCCGTTCACAGGAGAGTTTCGACGACTTGATTCCTCCCTTGATTCCTTAGAACCATTCCACTTAAGGGCCTCACACTGCTTATCATAGCCCCCAGCCTGAATGGCGGACTGCCAAGTCTGCCGACACTGGACCTTAAGACTCCCAAGGGTGCCAAAGAATATCTTTTCCTCCAAGTCAAGGGCCTGATCCCTAAGCGTTATGTCCAGAAGCTTTGATATAGAGCCCTCAGAATCATCACTATTTGTTTTGAGATCACTTTGGTCAATCGCTTTCCTGAAGAGGAGGAAGGAAACTGCTCGAGGGAGGTTTGCAGGACGTTTTTATCCGCTAGGAGACGATGTCTTAGGTCTTTTTCGCGTATGCCGCGGGGGTTAAGGGCGCTGATAAGGTTTTCCAGCTCCTCAGGGGTGCTGTAGAAGGACCATTTGGTTCTATGAAGGATGGTGGAGTGCACAGGGCAGTTATCGTTGTCGGCGAAGCAAAGACCGCTTGGAGGATGACAACTATCTTCATCTTCTTCTTTAATTGTAGAATCCCCACCGTTCTCCTCTGTATTTGTACTATTACTTATATCTGCATCTTTAGAACCTCCGTTTTAGCTCCAAGAACTTTTTGTTGGCTCTTACGATGTTGGGAAGAATGTGTGGATTTAAGGGGGCAAGTATTATTACTCGTCGCATCTTTGTTTTCTTTATCACTTGAAGCGGGGGATGAAGCCTGATGTTGCTGCTTCTCTCGTGCGTTCAGTATTTCTCGAGCCTGTTCCAGTGCCTTGACCTCCGAGAGCGGCTCTGCATTGGGTATAAAGGGTGTTGCCTCCGGGAGACAAGTCCCCACATTTTCATCGTCGTCCTCCACAAATATCCCTGGGAGTGTGTTCATGACCCAGAAGCGTCGATAGGCCCGATCCCGCCCAAGGCATATCATCCCTGCCTTATTTTGCAGCTGAGAGACTAAGGATAGAAGCTCCTTTTCCTTATTAGAGGCCTCAGATCGGAGAAACTCCTCTTTTTTCCGCACGGACTTTCTCCTCTTTCTCTTTTGGACAATGAGAGATTCTCGCTGACGCGTGGTCATCTCGGAAGAGACAGGGGTCTCCTCGCTTTTCTTTTGCTTCTCTTCTTTGGATCGTGCTTTCTTGTCCTCTTCCACTTGCTTTATACGCTTGTTTTCGCCCATTTGATGTAGCCGAAGCTCCGCTTTAGTCTCTGTTAGGACGTTAAAGCGCTCATCAATCTCGTCGCGCACTGTGGCGAAGCTTATAATTTGATCCACGAGAACACTAAGTATGCGGAGTTTATCCTGGATGCTCAGTTCAAAGACGGTGTTTTTGGAAAGTGCCTCTAGGATTTGAGGCTGATCCAGGCGGAAGTGGAGCCCTGGGTCGTCCAAGAGCCGGTATCCACCGCGCTGCTGGAAACGCCAGAACCCCAGTTTATCCCCATAGTATGCCCCAGCAGACTCCAAGTGAATGCGGAGGATCTCCGTGATGCTCCACTTGTCCAGATGGATGTCCCTCAGATCCGTTCCTTGGGTCTTGAGCGCCCACTGAGAGGTGGCTGTAGCAGAGCGGATCTGATTCGCAAAGTCCTCTCGCTTACCCAAGACGTTTTTGTCTATCTCAACAATGGCGGTGACGGAGTTTTTGTTCAGCTTGACTTCCTCCTCTTCCTCTCGCTGGAGGTCGAACAGAGCACCCAGGGTGAAGCTGAGGATGTCCGTAAGGTCGGAGGACATGGAGTCCCCTGTACAGAGAGCGGACTCAAGGATGTCAAAGGTGATTCCATTGGGAAATGAGTCGTTGGTCTCAAGGACTTCGGAAAAGCCACTGTAGAACTCCAGGAGCATAAGGAAGTCTCCAAAAAGGTGATTGGGAACGCGGCAGGTCACTGGCTTGGGCGCGGGAAGCTCAGAGTGGTCCTCAAGCATGAGATCCTCACGAGGCTTGGAGGCAGCCCTCAGGAGCTCGCTTATTAGCTTCTTTTCCTCCTTTTTCCGCTCTTTTTCTTTGGCCTTTTCCTCTGTTTTCCTCCGCTTGGCGTCCTCTGCACGTATCCGCATTTCCTCCTTAAACCTCTCATTCTCCTCCTTCATTTTCTTCATGTCTGCCTCGATTTGCGCTGGGGTCTTCTTCTTGGGCGGAGTTGCCTTCCCACCCCCGGCACCACCGCTGCCGCTCTTAACCCATTGATCCATGGAGGACTGCTTTGTCTTCCGGTTAAGGACTGTGGAGACTCCCTTGAGCCGCTTGCTCTCCTCAAACACGGGGAGAGGACCGTTGAAGACGTCACTAAAAGAAAGGCTCTCCACACTATATTTGCCTAAAATGCTCTTCTTGAGCTGGAAGTTCCCGTCAGAGCCAAACTCTGTGGCGTTCTTGAGGAAGAGGAGACCTTGTCACGGTGAAGGAGTATTTTTCACGGCGAACGTCGTCTGCCTCAACTGTTATGATCTGGAAAGGATTAGAAATAGAGTTAAGAGTCTATGTGGAGTAAAATCAAGACAATGTGTTAATTGCAAGAGTAATGCAATCTATATTTAGTACGCATCAAGGAAATGCATCATTGGTGATTGAATAAATTATAAGAATGGTCCTGGAATCCTCTGGTTCGAGTAATTGCTGTATAAAACAAGAAATGGATATACCCCAGAATGAATTTAAGGACGGATGAGAATAATATATGATATAAAATCAACACGTTTATGGATGACTTTTTATCCCAACCTCTCTTAGCACTATTTATTTTATTCATTATTGTGTGCATCTTAATATTTGAATTGAAGGACCCATAAGAAACTGCAACACAGCTCGCAGGGATAGCATTGGATTTTTTTACGTAAATAATCAAACTATGTCATTCAACAATTATTGTTTATTTGAGATGGCCTTCATAGGTTGGTTTTAAATAATGATTTTAAGGGGTATTTTTTGTAATGATATGAATGATATAACGCACTCCGCAGTCATATTGAGTTCCATTAATACACATCACATTATATTTTTGGAATGGAGTAAGAGTCGACTATCGTGTAAATGAACTAACGGTTGTTTTTCAAGTGATCAAAAGTAATGAATAGATTTTTTTAAGGATGTTATTTTGAAGCAAGAATAATTCATATAAAAATGTTTAAAGATGTCCATGTGTGAGTCAATGGAAATGACTCGAATCATCTTAAATATGCGCTTTGAAGAGGCAAGCATTAGATTTCTTACAGGGTTATTTGCCGGGTCATCAGGGTCCGTTTCCAGGACTTTGTACTTGAATAAACTCTCATGGGGCTCAAAGCTGTTCTTTTTCTTGGCCTTTTCATCCATGGCGTTGTTGCGATTGAACTCCTCGATCTCCTCCGGGGTTGGAGGAATCACTTCCTTCACGATAGACTCGCACCACATGTTCCCAATGACAGCCTCAATCTTTTCCCCGAGGAAATATCGGCCCTGGGAGAACTTGTACACATCGTCCACGAGATCAGATAGGCGACCTCGACGAGTTTGATGGGCCACCCATAAGAAACCAATCTGGAAAAAGAAGGGGAAATCAAATAATATACATTCCAAGTCATAGAGGCCAAGCGATATATTCTATAAGATATTTTACAACATTTTGGTTTCATATATATAAAAACGTTAAAATTACTTTTTATTATTCCAAATTAAATAAATAAAGGCATTGGGATATACTTTTCATTTTTTCAATAACGATAAATTATTTTTTAACTTTAAAAAGATGTTATTATTTAGAGCTGTGGGCCGTAAAAGAGCTTCAGTCTTGATCAATCTACGTCGATAATAATCATATAAATATTGATAGTTACTCGTTCTATAACATTGAATTAATAAAACACATTATTTACTCTACATATTTATAAGTAAGAGATAGAACCAGGAAAGTTTTTCAATTATTTTCATTTCTCTAAGAAATAATTTTATTCATAGTTTAATTTTGAAGATATATAACCGAGCGCCCATCATTTTCTTTTGTTTGTATAGGAGCACAAGACAGCAGAAACATGATCATTGTTGTCACACACTATTTGTATCAGTAGAGGCAGATCTTATTACGAAAATAAAGAAGTATTATTTTGATCTTCGAGAATGGCAGGCTTTGCGTGAACGAAAAGGCTTCCACCCACTTTTTTCCTTGTACGACTCATTCTTTCATCTTTAGACATACAACTGTAATCACTTGAAGTGCGTGTTGCTTATTTATAAATGTACAAATTCATTGAATCAGATTAAAATATTTATTTGGCATTTAATCGCTTGAAGTTTACATTTCATATATTTCATTTGTTTGTATATAACAGTAGTTACTAAAAGATAATAATGCATTCTTCTCCTTTGATTTATCAGCACAAAACGTCGTCTATCGGCTTTGTCATACTCAAAGCTATCGTTATAGGACCTTAAATATGCATTATTACTCTACTTTTTTATTTTAGGGAGGTCCGTCGAAAATAAAATAGCAAAAACCATTTCAACAACTCGAGTGCAATGGATTCAATTTCCCTTTAAGTTGTTGAATGCAGTAATGTTTGTAGGAAACCTTATCAAGATTATCAATGTTTCTTATGCATAGAATCGTTTTGAAACGATGTTCTGGTCTTTTAAGTCATGATATTCATGAGTCAGTGGTTTGGACAGTATTTGCCTCATTCAACTTCCGATGTTCTTCCTCGAAAACATCATTTTAGACTCGAATATACATAATTAGTTGTGTTTCGTTTCAGTGTTTCTTCTGCATCTTTGAAAGATGAATGTGACATTTTCATGTCTTTAGCAATCCCGCAATCCCATTTGGCTCTTCTGCAAGTGAGAAAAAACATCAATTTTGAAGTGATTGTTGGTCGGAGAGAGAGTCTCGTTGAAAAGCCAGGCTACCAAAGCAGAGCCTTGAGAACTCACAACAAACAACATCAAGTGTTAATCTCTCCTCGCGCTCAGGGGCGCCTCTTACTTTGAGTTCTTTTTGAAAGACTCCCAGCCGCTCTTTGGCCTTTTCCTCATACTCTGAGGCCTCCTCGAAGGTCAAGCCGGACTTTCCCGTGAGGGCACAGCTCCAAACCAGGGAATTGCAGAGAATGGTTCGCTTGAAGAAGTCTTCGTAGTCCTTGAAGGCCTCTTTGGTGGCCTCCACCACGAAGACATGCTCCTCTGAGTGGATGTCCTGGGGAGGATCACTGCGACGAAAAGGAGTCTTCCGAAGGAGCGGCATCCCAGATAAACAAACACACACACACACCGAGAATACAGGAGAACAGGCGACTCGCTCAGCACCACGAAACACAAACAGCCACACAGCCAATCCAAGAGGCGCTCTCTTTCTCTTTCTTTTCTTCACCCAATGGAATGGCTCTCTCTCTCTCTCTCTCTTTCTTTTTCTCACTCTTACTTTTCAGATAAGGAACAATGAATCAATCTCACGCAACCGCGCCAAGACTGTCTCTTGAATGAATAGACAGGGCTCTGACGTCACGCTCGTGGAGGGAAACTCGCGCCAAAATAGACACAAAAACGCCGGCTCTCAAACATTTTTTCAAGAAAGGAGATAATATTATTAAATATAAAGGAGGGCTAGTGAATGAGTTGGAATACATATTCTGGAGTGAGGAAAATGGGTATTCTTCCGTAATAATACGAATTAAGAATCGCTAGTACTGGTTCGGATATTTGATGCAAGTAATTGGAGCATGTGACTTATTCCTGTAATATCCAGACTTTTTAAGGTTTCAAATTAAAAAGTGAAAATCCTGCCATATTTTTTCCTTAAAAGGAATTAAAAATTATTATTTGGAAGTCTATTTTCCATTTAAAAGTCAACTTTTAAAAAGTGAAGTGTCCGCATTTAAATCTTTTAAATGTAGCACTACGAATTATGTGAACAAGTGTTCTTTGTTTCTTCAGCAGACAGATTATTATTACTATTAAAATATTTAAAGTATAACGTATGTGTCTAACGAATCCAGAGCGGATTCAATTTTTTTTTTTAAAGTCCAATTTTGACGTAAAAAAATTGCATTAACTTTTAAATCTACTGCTACTTATTCATAGCAATAATATTAGTATCCGTTGAAGTATTAATATCAACTACAGATCTACCCATATTGAATGGGAAGTTATAACCCTGTTTATTAGATAAATGACGTTCAAATCACCAATGCTAAGACCTAATGTTGAATCCTCATGTCTCTTATCAATCAGAGACCATTTGAAAAATAAATAAAGCTACTTTTTAATAGACTTGAAAAATAGAGATATTAAAAGATATAGGGAGCTTATTAGATTCTTCAGAGAAAGACGTCATATTGCCCAATATAAACATATCTTTCTATCTCTATGATCAACTTACGATGACGTTGCATAAATTAATTTGTTTATATTGGGCACAAGCGACAGCTGAACGATGATATTTCTCTGCTATTGAAGGGAATAAGCTCTCTATATCTTTATATCTCCATGACTTGAAACGTATTGTGTCCTGTAGAACAACGAGTGATCATAAGCTTCATAATAAGTAAGAAATAAGATTAATATTAATTAGAATATGTCTGGCTTCTTACTCACATCACTTTTATAAGGATGAGAGTGCTTTATTTAAACGTTATCAGGTGTTTTACATACATAGAATATAATCTAAATGTGCTTTGTTGATTAATCAAATGTTTATTTTATCCTCAGAATATGTATCTATTTAGACCCCCCCCCCCCCTCTTTAATCCATGTGGACCTACATATATTTAAGAGTAAAAAAAATTATTTACGTATTATCATTTGGGCCATTGGGTTCCAAAGATCATAATTATAGTTTATTGTGGATTCAAAGCCACTCACAACGACGTAACAGGACTACCACTCCACAGACAATCACCCCCCCCCCCCCCCCCCGTTACTAATATTTCTTATCCCTTAAAGTCACCCCCGGACTAGCACCCCTGACAATCACCCCCCGTCCCATTTACCCCCATTACTAATACTTCTAATCCCTTAAAGTCCACTTATAAAGTTAAGTATGTTTTCTTTTGTGTGTTTGAAAACTATGTTGCTCATATCGGTCATATAAAACATATGACCGATATTAGGAACATATGTTTCAGGCAGAAATACAATTTTGTCATATAGGTAGAAAACATAGCTAACTTCATAAGTGGACTTTAAGAGATAATAAATATTAGTAACGGGGGGTAAATGCCCGGGGGGTGATTGTCTGGAAGGTGGTAGTCCTTAACTCGCCAATGAGCCCTAAGGTTTCACCAGCTTTAGTTTTTTGCAGTTTTTGAATCCACTATATTAGGAAGAAATGGGCTAGCTAAGTACGGCCTAGGAAGAAATGAACCCACCCAAGCAACAAAATAACGTTCGGAGAACGTTCCCTGAATGTTAGTTTCGTTCTCTGAAGGTTATTTTTACGTTAGCATGGATGTTTTTCTTTACGTTCTCTGAACGTTCCCCTAACGTTCTATTTACGTTCCCTTTTACAAATAATTAAACTCCTTGACAGTATTACAATTCTATTAAACGTTTATTCAACCATACAACTGGACACAAATTATATAATAAATTATAGCATGTTATTTATAACTCATAAAATTAGACAAAACATAAAAATAAATATATAAGACTAAAAACATGCAAAAAAACTTTTAGATAAACATATTAATAATTTTTTTTGCTCTTGGGTAAAACACATTAATAAAATATCATAAAATATCAAATAAAAGACTATCACATTAATATATAATCTCTTGCTACTAAATAACTATTAATATTTTATAATTCCCAACATGAATATGAAAAATTAAATATACAAAACGCTAAAAGTTGCTCTGATGAATGTAGGATGTTAGAGGGAAAGTCTTGGAAATATTTTATGATCCGTCCGACAGATGTCCAAGTTCCTCTTTCTTCCAGCAGTGGAATTTTCAAGGGTAATTCTTCGTTTACTCCATATTGAAGGAATGATCACTCATTGGTCTGAAACATAGAGGTTCGGTAGTTAAATACAAATATAACAATGACATAGGATAATTAAAATAGTAGAAAAGCTTACCCTCTGTTTCCTGACAATTGAAGGCAAGTCGAAGTATCAATGGGATTTGATCCAACCAGATGTTTATATAATATTGAATATGTTATGTCATATCTTTAGGATCAGTGTATATGAGAACTCTTTAACGACATTACTGTTGAAAAATCAGATGAAAACTGATAGGTTCTTAAAAGCAAATACAAAGGTGTATGTATTTTTGTGAGTTGTCTACATTCAAGTCAGTTTGATTTGATGAGGACGAAGTTGTAGCATTAGTTATGTGTCGTTTGTAAATGAGTTTGTTCTAATAAGAGGCTGATTGAATTTCAGCAATATGATCCAGCTAGATTGACTATTATTTTTGGTTGAACTAGCTCCTCTTCACTCACAAACATAATCTTCAACCACTTAAATTTGTTGAAAAACTATAAAGTTTGGCTTGTTTAGAAAGCCCAAATTATCATCACTAACGGCATATTTTTTATATACAACAGATTGAACAGGAATAAATAAATCAGTATCAACGACAAAGACAATTCATCCACAAATCCTTTCATTATTCAAAGGGATTTTCAGATAAAAATAGTCTCTTATGTTCATTTTTTATTATTTTGCACATGATTTAGAATATAAAATAGCAAAAATTAAAACAAAAAGAGATTTACTCGACTCAATCAGATATTTATTGAAGCGATGCAGTCCTTTGCATTATAATAATTGTTATATTTTATTGTAAATCATGTAGAAAAAATTACCTTTCCGTGGAAATATATGGAGGATCTGGTATGATCTTATCCGTCTTGCTCCGCTGGACATCTCCAATTTCTACAACTGATTATGAAGCAGTACAGGAATTTTGCTTAAAGACAAAAAAATATTATATTCAATCTTTGTTATTTTATTTGCGATATTATTTTTTATGTCTGTATTTTTGATAACAATTTTGTATCCTTATTTTTTTTATAATTAATTTTTCTAGATAGTGCTGCTAGATTTTAGATTAGAGATTTAATTTTATAGTATAATATTTATTTATGTATTTTTTTATATGTAATATCTATATATCAATAAGTCTTTATAAAAAATTATAAGAAATTTTAAATTTTATACATAAGGCAAACTATTTTTCTAACCAAAACGATACCCTATATAGATGAAAAGTTTTGTGAATGCATCTTTTGTCATTGACACCGATTTATTTAACCCCAGGATGGAGCTATTCTATATTATCTTTCGTTAGTTTTGTCAATGTTCCCTGAACGTTAGGAGGGTAACCAAAAGCGAACGTTATTTTCGTTAGTTGTGGGAACGTTCCCCGAACGTTTTTTTTCGTTAGTTTTTATGTAACCATGAGGAAACGTTATTAGAACGTTTGTTTTTGGTAAGGTTCAAACCTAACCTTTAAGGAACCAATAACTAACGTTAGAATAACGTTATGTGTTGTTTGGGAAGGTAGAAAAAGAAAATGATGACTCATGGAAGAAATGGACCAAATACATGGGTAGGCAAGTATTTGAGTGGAATACACCTAAGTATTCTTTAAATATTATGTCTCATATAAACTGAGTAAATAATGACATGAAATGATTTTATTTATGCAATTTTAGATAGATAATCTCTTTTTGTATTTTCAACTTTAGTTAAAAATCCTCCAAATAATTGTATTTGTATAATAATATGTATTTGGTCCATTTCTTTCATGACACATCATTTTCCTTTTCTACAATGGCCCATTTCGTCTTGGTCGATTTTGTCCTGGTTCATTACTTCCTAGGTCATATTTTCCTGGCATTGTACAAACGGAATGAAAAGTTGAGCGGCGTTCCATGGAACGTACGCTCAAGGGAGCGTGAACAAAGCGCTTCAATAGGATCTGCAAGGTGACGCTACCAATCATTAAGCCACAATAAATCAATTTATATTGTTAAACATAAGCAGTGGTACAGTTCTATTTAAATCAACAATTATCAGCAATGGACTCAAATATTCTGAAGTGACACTTTTATAATTAAAACATAGCCTTTGATGTGTTTAATCATGTTTAATGAAAATATTATAACTTACATTTTATTTATAAAAAATCGCCCTTACTATATTATATCTTACTATAATCTTGGAGAATTTTATATGTCTTTCACTTGACATGAATCATCTTAGAAGCATTTTTTATGTCCTTTTAAAGAGTAAAACTTGGAAAGTGTATCATTGTATTATCATCTGTAACGTTTTGATTAGCAAAAGGATCTTGAGCCATAATACCTTTATCGACCATTAACACATCCTATTTTGAACATGATTTCATTTTTTAAATAATTTATTACCCTAACATTGTTTATTAGACGTTTATTTACTTTCTTTTTACGAGGCAAGTCTTCTGGATTAACTTTAAAGCATAGAAAAGTGGGATGCTTAGGATGACGTTTTTTAAAATAATATCTTGGGTTGAAATGGATCTTGCATATGATGGATGCATCAAAAGTTATCCATAAAATTTACATGAGGAGTAATTTTCTTTAATGACAATGCACCATTTCATGCAAGGGCTATAGTCCTTCAGGAAGTAACAAATGTCCTTATATTGAATGAACCAAAAACAATGCAATATAGTTTAATTTTTAATTTGTCAAAAAGAGTTGATATATGACTTAATTTAATCGTTATTATTTATAGAAGGAGGGTATTTTTACTTTTTTAAAGCTTTTTATATGCAATCATAGATAATGATAGCTCTCCTTTTGTACGTTTTATCTTAATGATCTATTTATCGTCATATTATAATGAAACAAAACAAGTAAACATTTTTGCTTGAGGAGGTGTTTTTTAAAACTTACTTATGAATGATAGATAAGATTGGAATATTCAAAGGATTTAAAGTCATTGTGACAATGACTAAACAGCTAATTGTTACTTATTTCATACAATTAACTTATTTTATTGTAATTATCACGCCTCTTCTTTCCATAGATAAAGTGTTCTAGAAGGAATTTTTTTTATCCTTCATGAAAGACTTCTTTTTCTGTCATGCGTATGACAAAACTTGAGAGCCCATGGAACTATTTACTCCCCGTATTCACTGCATACTCCCCCTTCTCCTTGGTTCCCGCTATTTTCATTTTTCTTTATTTCAGGCACGTATATTATCAAGAAATATGAATAGAATCTTACGATACAATTTAAAAAAACTCTGAGCTGATAAATTTACTATCTTTCTGACACAGATTTTAAAAATGATCCTAAAATAAAGTCACTTCATTAACTTATGAGAAATTCTGTCTGTCAAAATATAGGTTATTTCAATCTTGCAAACGATAAAAATATCATTTTTAATTGTACGTAAATGATTAACATTTGTTGAAGGTTATAAGAGTAGACATTGAAAAGCGAGGGATATTTTGGGCTTGTGAAACGGAGAATGTGTGAAGGGTGCAATTGAGTTCAAGCTCCTTGTTATCTCTTTCCTCTCTTGAGGAATATTAATTTCATTTATGAAGTAGGGCAAGTCGGCCGGAACGGAAGGTATTATTTTATATTAGAATCTCTGTTCTTTATACCTATAGGAACCCCCCAGTAGAGACTCCACCGTTCCTTCAAAACTCCTCTGTCTTTTGGTGTGTTCCTACTTACGTGTGCATGAATAATATTAATTTTTTGAAATAATAAGTAAATTAGTTCTATGAGTTAGTATACATATTTTATTTATAGATCATGGATAAACTTGAATTCCATCGCAGAATCATTATATATTTTATATTTGCTTCGGTAAGACGCGTTCTTTTGCATGACATTAAGTCTTTATACATACTAAAAACTTGTTCTGCGTCACAATTTACAACTGTGGCATTTTCATATAAAATAAATTTGAATTATTTACACCTACAGTTTCTCTTACATACAAACATCCAACGTTTTTAGACAAAATTTCTATAATTTTTTCCTTGTACGTAGGGTTTTTAATGTCCAATATTCCATTTTCGACTAGTGTTGTCATGAGGGGAAGCCGCTCTTCCAGCGCCTTGATAAGGCTGATATCCCATCCATATCCTCATGTTGGCAAAACTCGGGCAGTCTGTGGAACCCATGAGCTAAACATGTCGCATGTATTACTTCAGGGAAGGATTTCTTCAGTTCGCCCGCCGCCTCGACGCAATACGATGCCCCATTCGAAATAAAAAGTTTTAGCTGACTCGCCTCGAAATCCGGCCCAAGAAAGTGGTGAACATTCGTCCGAACCAAATTGAAGACTTTTGAATGGTTCAAGGATCCAACATTTATGAAGTCTATCAAGTAGGGTTGTCCGGCTGGACAACCACCATCATCCAATGATCCCATCAACACGGCCGTCATAGGCCTGTCCTTGATGTCTCTCGTCTCATCCAATGAGATGTAAATATTCTTTCCTTGGACATTCTCTTTGATCCGGGAGAGGATCTTGGAGCTCTGGGATTTCAAATGGCTTCGAATAGTAGGGCAGGATGGAGGCCTTTGTCCGCAATATTTTTCCATGAAGGCAATGAAAGTGGGGTGATTCACGACTGACAGAGGGATATTACACGATGATAAAAGCTTGGTCATATCATCTATGAAGGAGGACGAACTATCCAAACTAATTAAATTACCTCGGAATCTCCCTAAATTGATCCTGTGATTCTTACTATTCATGTGTCGCTCCAAAGGATATAGCTTGACGAGGATGACACTAAATCTGCAGAGCTGACAGGTCATTTCCTTAGTGCCATCATTATAACTCCAAACGTCGGAGCCACCATTGGCTTTAATCCATGAGTTGGGCATTATTTTAGGCATGATTTATGATAACAGAGAGTGGTGACCTTAACTCTTCGCACACAAATTCTTACTGAGAAAAAAACAGAGATTAAAATATTAAATAAATACCTTCCGTTCCGGCTGACTTGGCCAGCTTCATAAATGAATAGACATAGGAAAGCGAGGGATATTTTGGGCGTGTGAAAGGGAGAATGTGTGAATGGTGCAGTTTAAAGCATTGAAAGAAAGTGGCGCATCGATAGAGATAGAAATGCGAGGAATATTTTGGGCGTGTGAAAGGGAGAATTGTGAAGGGTGCAATTGAGTTCAAGCTCCTTGTTATCTCTTTCCTCTTTTGAGGAATATTTATTTCATTTATGAAGCAGGCCAAGTCAGCCAGAACGGAAGGTATTATTTTATATTTGAATCTCTGTTTTTGCTTCTGTTAAAAGGAAAGAAAATAGTGATAACAAGGAGCTTGAACTCAATTGTACCCTTCACATATTCTCCCTTTCACACGCACAAAATATCCCTAGCTTTTCTGTCTGTAAATGAAATAAATATTCCTCAAAATAGGTATGTTAAAACGAAGGTGCTGCCACCTTTTGTTTTTCTCCCAAAGTAAAAAAATGAATTTTCGGTTGGCTGTTGAAGATTTCTCGGGGATATGTTCTCAAATCACTTATGTTTACAAATTTAAGTTGTTGTGATGACGTCTCACACAGGCTGCCAACTGCATTCCTGGAAGAGTATTAATATAGCCAACCTATCAAAGAAATGGAAAAGAAAGAGAGAAAGAAGAGGAAAGAGTGATTGACGTCACAAATCAACTATCGAACGTTATCCCTTATTTTCATTAACTTATACATCAATAAAGGATTGAGTCATGTATATTTAAATAAATCTTATAATACGAATATTTTAATATATAAATAATCAGTTTATTCATAGGTAATTTAAAAAACTTAATAAATATAGAGTTTGTAGCAGCATGAGGATGGCGGCGAAAGGAAAAGATGAAGCCTGAGGATAAAAATAAGGTTAGATTTTGTTGAAACTAAGTATTAAAAATTAACAATTAACCTTTATTCGTTAACGAATCCGGCACACCGGCATCTTAATGGCCCATGGTACAGCAACCAAACGATTTGTGAGAACGAAAGTTTGCTGTAGTGCCAGTATGAACCGCTCCGCTCCCCAAATGATTTCAACTGATGCTTGCTGCATCTCCATATCACACCCTTCGTGACGGAGACAAGGCCCATAGCGTCCCCACACGTGAGACAGCGAGGTGGAACACTCCTCAGACATCCCCGATCCTTGAGAAAGGCTCTGGATGACTCTTCAGAGGAAATTACCGAATTAATGAAGGGATAAAGTTCGATAGTTGATTTGTGACGTCAATCACTCTTTCCTCTTCTTTCTCTCTTTCTTTTCCATTTCTTTGATAGGTTGGCTATATTAATACTCTTCCAGGAATGCAGTTGGCAGCCTGTGTGAGACGTCATCACAACAACTTAAATTTGTAAACATAAGTGATTTGAGAACATATCCCCGATTTCTCGACGATTCATGGTTTTTTTTCTTCAAAAATAAAATTATTCTGTTCTTTCTTATTGTCTACGCAAATTTCATACCTGGACATAAAATTTAATCTTTTTACTACCCTTTGCAATTAATTTCAACTCTTTAGCACCCGTTTTTCATAGTTAACTAGTCTTTTTAAAATAACTTTGCACAAATCAAAAATGGCGTCATCGCACAATTTATTTGCTATTACTCGGTTGTTTATCAGTGTCCACTCAAATTTCATACCTGGCCATAAAATTTAATCTTTTTACTACTCTTAGCAACTAAATTCAACTCTTTAGCACCCGTTTTTCATAGTTAACTAGCCTTTTGAATATAACAACGCACAAATCCAAAAAGACGTCATCACACAATTTCTTTGATATTACTCGGTTGTTTATGAGTGTTCACTCAAATTTCATTTGCGGTTGGCTGTTTTAAAGATATCTCGACGAATTTTTGATAAAAGATTATATATATTAATAAATGACTTAAAAGCTAAATAGTATAATACAAAATTTGGATGATTTTCATATTTTTCATATTTTTTTATTTGCTTTTATTTTTGTATTATTTAGTACTCTGTCATCTATGGACAACCATTTTTTAAGCATGTCTGTACTGTAAATTAAATCATTTTACTACCTTTTTCAATATGTTTAAACTCTCTAGTCTTTAATGGAGAACGAATCTTCTACAAATTTATATGCAAAAAACATAATTTACTTAATCATGCATTATTTTATAATTTACATTACATATGATAAATATATTAAATTAGGTAGAAATAGCTGATACCTTTACCACCTAAGAAGAAATGGCCCAAGAAAAATGGACCAGGAAGAATTGGTCCAGAAAAATAGGCAAGGATAAAACAGTAAAATAATTACGTCCGAAAAAAATTGCCCAAATATATTATTAGATAAATATTTGAGTTTAATAATGTTTTCTTTCATATTATACTGAGATGTCTGAATCAGTTTTTAATAAATAGTTCCAGTGGCTTAGAATATTACAATGATTTTTACTCCTTAGGGAAGGGGTCGAGAAAACCTGAACTCATTAACATTGATTTTAACAGAACTTATACTTTAAGAAAAGTTACTAATAATTTCAACACTAAATTATTATGTGTTGAAATTACATATTAAGGTAATATGTAACTTTTGGGAGTTCACTTTTAAGGTTAAATTGTAGTATTCTTCATTTATTATTTACATATTTTGTTAACAAATTTAAGTTTGAGCACTCTCTGTACTGATTTTTACATGAAGACATTCCTTCAAAAAAAAAAAAAACTCGCAAATGTTTAGAAGAGATTTTTATTATACAAGGATAATTCCATTTTCAAAACTAGTTGTCTTCAATCATTCGTTAAGTTTGTAGCTAACCAAAACAGGTTGCATTATATATTATTGTGATTTGTTACGAAGAAAAAAAACAGGTTTGCCTTTTAATTTGCATGTCCTTAAATAATTTGATAACAATATTGAAATGCAATTTTCCAAATCACAGTAACTCTCTAAAAATAAAATTATTTTTGGCACTTATAATTAATTATATGTAAATAAAAAGGCAATTTTTTCTTCGTAACAAATCACAATAATATAAAATGCAACCTCAGTGATTTACCCAAAAGTAAATACATAATAGGATTAATACTTTGTCCTACTAAATTTATCTTTTCTTTACTTTCATGCCAAATATCGAAATTATAAAAACTGTTCTGAAATGCATTGACATATACCAAAAATATATTACATATTGATTATAGTCAATAGACTTAAAACAAAAAATATATCACCGCTTAAATAGAACACTAAAATATGGTCAACTTTTTTAAATATATAGCCGATTTTTCGATTAGTACCAAAGATATATAAATTATAAAAACGGATCTGAAATGCACAGATATAGTAGAAAAATAAATACTACTAACATTTGAGGTTATTCTTACTTTCCTGAGCCATTAGAAATGATGAAAATTGTAAATTTCAAAAAAAGGTCATAAAGGCCAAACCTTTTTGCGGACGAAATTTTAAGTGGCATTTCTGAATCTACGTAAAAAAATGGGACTCAAATTAGGAATTTCAGCCAAAGGACAAACAAAGACCTTAATTTTGTTACATAGTGTTATTGTTGCAATAAATAAAATCAAAACATATTACACACTCAATATACTTTATTTAAGCTTTAGGTTGGATCTAACTACAAATATTGTCTTATAACAATTGGCTTAAGTTATAAGTTTAGCGATATATAAATAGCTCTTTAAAAAATATTTGTAATTTCGCACTAAGGTAATGCTAATAGTATGAAATACAAGGCTTAATTTAGTAATTCAATAAATTTAATTATTTGACGCAGATCTTAGCAAAGTTTAGTGCTATTTTATTTTTATTAGAGGTTAATTTCGATAAGAAGGTTAGATTTTATTCTTTTCTAAAGCATCAGTGAAAATAGACTGAATAAATATTCTTCTAGTTAGTTGAGTTGATTACAATAATCGATAAAGCAAGATGAATATAAAAAGTATTGAAACATAAGTAGATTTCTTTGAAGTAATACTAAATCTTAATATATTTAAGTATTGCAACAATACACTTTTGGCTCTCCAAACCTATTACTTTTTGTATATATATATATATATATTTTATTTTTTTTCAATAATTTCCTTAATAAAAATTGCTAGATAATGTAAATATTATTTTTTTTGAGATTATATTTACTATTTTTATCAGTGTATTTAATTGATTGTCAATTTCTATGTAATTATAATTATTGTATGATATTTTATATATCTATAGGACAAATGGTACTTTTTATTTAAATAATCAGCGTATTTAATATCATGGGTTTAAGGATAAATAATTGCTAAAAGGATATGAATATCATATTTGGATTCGTTGGGTATTATTTCATATTTCACTTGTTCAATCAAGTAAGTTCAACCAAAATTTGTCGATCAGTGATATTCAAGTTCCGTATGATATATCAATTCCATTAAAATATAGCAATTAAGAATACTTATTTTAGGCCCAGGATATTGCTTTCTAAGTAAAAGTTATATTATTTTATTTTATTTTAATCATCGTATTAGACTTATTAATTCAGATAATATATATTTTAACGATGTAATAGAGCTTCCATTTATTTTGTTAAAGTTAATACTTCAGGGATAAATACAATGTATGAGGCATATTAACTTCACAGTTCATCTACTTTATCAGAATATTGGTTTACATTTTTAAGGCTTTTGGAAAGTGGAGAATCAATTAACCCATATTTGCATCTTTTCGTTCGATTGAATAGATCTGAAAAGTAGTTTTGAATATTTCTTATCTATTGATCAAGTGTGTTGTCCGAATAAAATAATTAAAGTTGTCATGATCCGTGGAAGATGTTTGTCAGTTCTATTAGTTGATTGGTATATTCTGTATCGTTGTCGGTAACGAGAAGATTGGGGGTCCGAAATTTTTAATCCAGTTATTTAATAATGTGTCCACTATGTCTGTGGCTGCTTTTGTTTTTAACCGTACGAAGAGGGTATATTTAGTATATGTGTCGATTATATTCATTATGTATTGAAAGCCATTTGAGGGTGTTGATTTTAGGACTATTAAGTCTGAGTGGATTCTTTCGTTAAATTTGCATGGGATCCATAATGGTTTTAGGACATTTTTTGTGGTTGGCCCTTTCTTGTTAAACTGGCATTGTCTACAAGTTTTTATATAATCTGCGACGTGTTTTGCGTCTTGGGGTATATGGAAGTATTCTCTGATCTTTTTTTTGTGTAGGTAAATATCCTCTATGACCTCCCAAAACGGGTTATCATGATAAATCTTCATGACTTTTTGTCTAAGACTTTTTGAGACCACGATTGTGAGTTGGTTTGTTTATTTAATCATAGGTATATTATTGTATAAGGTAACGTGTTGTTCCTTTGTATTGTTTGTCGGCAGGTTATTGTAAATTGGTCAACATTTATGGTCATTTTTCTGGGCTTCTATGAGCTCCTTTGCTTCGAAGTGGATAATTTCTCCATGTTTGAGTGCATATATTTCGGTTTCGAGGATTATTGCTGCTATGTTGAAGGAAAGAAGTCTGGGGCACTCATTTCATTTGTAATGTATTGTAACATTGTATGAGAGGGTTTTATCTTGTAATCTTTGAAGGGTTTTTGCTTTTATTTTATTGGATTTGTTTGTAAGGAGTTTTTTTTTTTTTGAGGCGTAGCCTATGAAATATTGTTTGCCATTCTTTCTTTGACATCGTGTTGCCCCTAGACCTGGGGGTATATTTTCTTTTGTATTTCTATTACGGGTCTCCATTTGCCGTTCTTTTTCTTGACGCAGAATATTGGTGAGGTCTATCTTGATCTTGCTGCTTCTATTAACTCAGTGTCTAGTAGGGTGTCCAGTAATTTCATCGTGAGTAAATTTGTCGTGGAGCTTTTTATAGCCGTTTTTTTTGTCGCGGGTATATATATCGCTTGCTCTTTTATAGTCAGTCAATTTTGTAGTTCTTCTTTTTGTCAAGGGTAAATTTGTCGCCAAGCTTTTTTGTAGTGAAGTATTTTTGTCGTTCTTCTTTTTTTCGTAGGTAATTTTGTCGCCAAGCTTTTTTGACTTTGATTTCTTGTATTATTTGAAAATGATTCTTCACTTATTTTAAATAGCTTATTATTATTTCATGAGTCGACATAAGTAACCAATTTTATTATTTATATCTCTTTATTTTAATATTGTGTGTTAATAAACTTTTTAAATGGCTGATTTTTTCCTTTAAATTAATTATCTGGAAAAAGTATTCCTTTATTATTAAAATGACATTGTCTAATAAAGTTTTATCTAATAACTCTTGAACAGTTTTCACTATTATGTCTATACCTTACTTTATTTTGAAAATAAAATATAACCAATCAACTCTCTACAAATAAATACCACCCAATTAAAATCCTAATAAAGATGTGAATGTGATAACTATCGGCCGATTAATAATCCATCGATTATTTCTTTAAATACCCAACGATACTAAATATATGTATTTGTTATAACCCCACATTCTTAATCGGTTTTCTGTAATTTAATCGCGCGCGCATCGGTCTACAAAGTAAAAAAATATTGCAGGAAAAGGCTTCACTACAAAAAAGCTTCGCAACAAAATACCCATGAGTAAAAGAAGAGCGAAGAATTGACTGAATATAAAAAAGCAAGCGAGGTAAATACCCATCACAAAAAAACGTCTATAAAAAGGTCCGTGACGAATTTACACGTGATAAAATTACTGGACACCTTCTTAAGTATGCCTTGTTGATGTTTCCTAGTGGATATAATCGCTAGTTAGACAAAACAATGAATCTGCTAATGATAACAAGTAAAAACATAAATAATTATAAAAATTATGAAATAAAACATTTATAATTGTAGATGGACAATCTGGTCTTCAATATGGTCTATTTGTTGCTAAGAATTGAAATGGTCTTGTTGTCTTTAGTTCGGAACGATTTAGTTATACTTCATATTGATATTATATATGCTCAAATCCCTTCTCCGCTATTTATACTTATATTTATATAAATACTTACACCCAATTTTTCCAGGAAAAAAAAATCAATTAAAGAACAATAATAGTTAGCCACATATTCATTTTTCACTTTGTTCATGCTTATTACAATATGTTTACTTTTTAGACCCTCTTTTCCATCTCAAATCTCATCATTTATATATTTTTCTCCTTTATTTTGGTTGCAATATCATATTTTTGTACAATCATTTAAAGAATATTTAATAGAAAATACATATTGCGTGTCTTTCTTGACACGTTAGGAGAAAACGGGTTAATTTGTATGAATTTATATCATAAACAAAAGTGGACTTTGATATTTTATACGCTCGCCAACTACGTCTTATACCGCAATGAACACAACATTTTAATCGTGACTGTTCTTGATCCGTTTCAATCGTAGTTAAACAATTTTTATTTATTTTTTTCAAATATTTTTTTACAATAAAAGTGTTTACTTATACTGTATACTATACACTAAAAAACATGTAGATATAAAATAAAACTCACCGGACAGTTGCGCATATAAATACATAAATTAACATTATAGTTTAAAATTACTGTCGAGTAACAAAATAACCTTATATAAAATTCTATTTTTTAGTGGATAAAAATTGCCGATGTCATTGATTGGATGGCCGTCATACACTTGAATGAGAATGTCGGTAAAAAACGGATCAAGTCTCCTGTTCAATTCCACCCAGTTGAGGATAGCGATGTCGGGATTTTTATGTCGAGCGCCGAGTACCTCGCAGCAACACCAATTATAATCGCTTTTAATTCTTCGACGTTGACGAAAGAGTTTGCGGTCAGTTTATGTGAGATGAAAGCTTTTACATTAAGAAGCTTTATGTTTTTGGGGGGCGTTATTTTTTCGTTTGTATGCACCAAATATAATGTTAGCAGTTATTAATTTAGAACAGAGGAACTCCGCGTTTTTTCACTGCTTTTCAACGAACATGTATGTGAGAAGGTTCAGGACTATTCCGTGGCTGAACACCCTTCCAAGAACCAAGATTATGAGGACCCGGCACTGATCGTGTTTCTGATACCGTTGGTGGTGGAACAGAGGATGATTTGAGCGAAGCAGAAGTAGAAGCGCACGAAGATGTCCTTGTATGCCTTGTGAATCCCTCGAACTTTGTTGACGTCCAGCTCCTCCTTGGATGCAGATGAGGCAATTTCCCTCCTTGTTGAAGGAATACTGCGTGGGGCTCTTCCAGAGTTTAAAGTACTCTGAGGAGGGGAGTTTTTGAAGCATGTTTAGTGTCCGTTTATTTTCGAGGGACTCTGGGCCCACCGAAATTATGACGCGAAACGCTCTCATCAGTTATGTCTTGCCAGAGCTGCCCAGATATGTAGATCGCTTGTCCCAGACGACGAGGCCCTCACTGTCTTCCTCGTCAGGTCGCTCATAAAATACTAAAAGAGTCAACGTTTATATATATATATATTTAATTATTTTATATTTAAGAGTCTTAAGAACTAGCTTTTGTGACGAGAAGTTCATTGAAGTACTTACCCGGGTCGTACAGATGAATGAATCTCCCATAAACACATCCATCCCAGAACGAGTCAGTCCCATATATCAATCTGGATCCGCGAGTCCCGTTGAACATATTCATGAGCCGAGTCAGTGCTAGGAGCGACCACATTGATGAAGGAGCTCCCAAACGTCTCGTCTCCTCCTCCGATCATTGAGGAGGGGGATGAGACGAGACGGGGCAAATATAATGACTGGAATCATGCCACCCGTCCACTCCCATTCGAGAAATTTGATCCCAAGCAATGATGAATCAATGTAAACAATAACAATAATAAGAACAAGGCAGGAGCACTCTGCATGACGAAAATTTACATGACGAGTAATTTTCTTTAATGTCAATGCACCATTTCATGCAAGGGCTATAGTCCTTCAGGAAGTAACAAATGTCCTTATATTGAATGAACCAAAAACAATGCAATAAAGTTTAATTTGTCAAAAAGAGTTGATATATGACTTAATTTAATCGTTATTATTTATAGAAGGAGGGTATTTGAACTTTTTTAAAGCTTTTTATATGCAATCATAGATAATGATAGCTCTCCTTTTTGTACGTTTTATCTTAATGATCCATTTATCGTCAGATTATAATGAGACAAAGCAAGTAACCATTTTTGCTTGAGGAGGTGTTTTTTTATAACTTACTTATGAATGATAGATAAGATTGGAATATTCAAAGGATTTAAAGTTATTGTGACAATGACTAAACAGCTAATTGTTACTTATTTCATACAATTAACTTATTTTATTGTAATTATCACGCCTCTTCTTTCCATAGATAAAGTGTTCTAGAAGGAATTTTTTTTATCCTTCATGAAAGACTTCTTTTTCTGTCATGCGTATGACAAAACTTGAGAGCCCATGGAACTATTTACTCCCCGTATTCACTGCATACTCCCCCTTCTCCTTGGTTCCCGCTATTTTCATTTTTCTTTATTTCAGGCACGTATATTATCAAGAAATATGAAATATAATCTTACGATACAATTTAAAAAAACTCTGAGCTGATAAATTTACAGTCTTTCTGACACAGATAAAAAAAAATGATCCTAAAATAAAGTCACTTTATTAACTTATGAGAAATTCTGTCTTTCAAACTCTGGGTAATTTCAATCTTGCAAACGATAAAAATATCATTTTAATTGTACGTAAATTATTAACATTTGTTGAAAGTTATGGGGATATGGAGAAAATATCCCCAAAGTGATAATTTTAAGAGTAGACATTGAAAAGCGAGGGATATTTTGAATTGTGAAACAGAGAATGTGGGAAGGGTGCAATTGAGTTCAAGCTCCTTGTTATCTCTTTCCTCTCTTGAGGAATATTAATTTCATTTATGAAGTAGGGCAAGTCGGCCGGAACGGAAGGTATTTATTTTATATTAGAATCTCTGTTCTATATACCTGTAGGAACCCCCCAGTAGAGACTCCACTGTTCCTTCAAAACTCCTGTCTTTTGGTGTGTTCCTACTTACGTATGCATGAATAATATTCATTTTTTGAAATAATAAGTAAATTAGTTCTATGGGTTAGTATACAGATTTTATTTATAGATCATGGATAAACTTGAATTCCATCGCAGAATCATTATATGTTTTATATTTGCTTCGGTAAGACGCGTTCTTTTGTTTGACAGTAAGTCTTTATACATACTAAAAACTTGTTCCGCGTCACAATTTACAACTGGGGCATTTTCATATAAAATAAATTTTGAATTATTTACACCTACAGTTTCTCTTACATACAGACATCCAACGTTTTTACACAAAATTTCTATAATTTTTTCCTTGTAGGTAGGGTTTTTAATGTCCAATATTCCATTTTCGACTAGTGTTGTCATGAGGGGAAGCCGCTTTTCCAGCGCCTTGATAAGGGCTGATATCCCATCCATATCCTCATGTTGGCAAAACTCGGGCAGTCTGTGGAACCCATGAGCTAAACATGTCGCATGTATTACTTCAGGGAAGGATTTCTTCAGTTCGCCCGCCGCCTCGACGCAATACGATGCCCCATTCGAAATAAAAAGTTTTAGCTGACTCGCCTCGAAATCCGGCCCAAGAAAGTGGTGAACATTCGTCCGAACCAAATTGAAGACTTTTAAATGGTTCAAGGATCCATCATTTATGAAGTCTATCAAGTAGGGTTGTCCGGCTGGACAATCACCATCATCCAATGATCCCATCAACACGGCCGTCATAGGCCTGTCCTTGATGTCTCTCGTCTCATCCAATGAGATGTAAATATCCTTTCCTTGGACATTCTCTTTGATCCGGGAGAGGATTTTGGAGCTCAGGGATTTCAAACGGCTTCGAATAGTAGGGCAGGATGGAGGCTTTTGTCCACAATATTTTTCCATGAAGGCAATGAAAGTGGGGTGATTCACGACTGACAGAGGGATATTACACGATGATAAAAGCTTGGTCACATCATCTATGAAGTAGAATCTCCCTAAGTTGATCCTGTGATTCTTCCTTTCCATGTGTCGCTCCAAAGGATATAGCTTGACGAGGATGACACTAAATCTGCAGAGCTGACAGGTCATTTCTTTAGTGCCATCATTATAACTCCAAACGTCGGAGCCACCATTGGCTTTAATCCATGAGTTGGGCATTATTTTAGGCATGATTAATGATAGCAGAGAATCGTCACCTTAACTCTTCGCACACAAAGTCTTACTGAGAAAAAAACAGAGATTAGAATATAAAATAAATGCCTTCCGTTCCGGCCGACTTGGCCAGCTTCATAAATGAATAGACATAGGAAAGCGAGGGATATTTTGGGCGTGTGAAAGGGAGAATGTTTGAATAGTGCAGTTTAAAGCATTGAAAGAGAGTGGCGCATCCAAGGTATTAAAAAGGAAAAAAAATACTCAAGTGTCCAGGGGAAGAAATGAGGAAAAATAATAATAATAAAAACTTGAGGCATGTATAAACTCAGAGAGTGTGTACCTCCGCCGATCCCCACAACATTCCCATTCAAACATTCTCCCTTTCACACGCCCGATTTACTATCTCTAATCATTGTTTCCTCTCTGTTAGCTCATTTTGCATATTAAAAGAGCACTCAGAGACGGGAAGAGGAAGAAGTTTAAGCTACGTCACTGGGTTAACATAGTCCTGAGCTGATATATGAACAATAATACGTCAATGAATATTTTTTTAGCGTTTGGTAAAGTCTAAAAAATCCCAGCTTCAATACTTGCTCAACCATTTTGAATGAAAATGCAATATAATTTGAAATACTATAGAGTAAATATTTATTTTCTTTTTTCATTAAATAACGTAATCAAAACTATTTCAAATATCACTGATCGAAGTTTCGTGTTATTAAATAATTGCATACCTTTGAAAACCCTGGTAAACAATCCTTCCAGTGATGTCACATTTTGTTTATGTTTGAGAGTGAACTACCTGTATTTATATCAAGGAATACTAGAAACTAACTGGAAAGGAAAGGGAAAATTGTAGCTTCCTAGTTAAGGCCATGATACGTTGATTAACATAGCAATAAACTAAGTTTTATATGTATTTTTATAGCTAAATGAGTCATTTTCACTTCAATAATTTATAATTCAACGATCAAACAAGTAGATATTATATTTTTTTAAATGAATAGCGAGTGTGATATATATTTTAATGCTTTTTATTTATCAACAATAATTTCCACAATAGTAAATATAATATTATTTACAAACGATACATAGTTTAACAGTTACAAACAAGTAATTCAATATTATGTTTTCATTGTGAAATAGACTGTAACTAAAAAAAATATTTTCAAATTAAATTTCATATCTGACGATCTTTGTTTCTCTGAAACGACACAGCCTCATTAAACTTCTAGTTTCGGAGGTGCCATGAGTTTCAAATCAGAGGATCTTGAGGAGGTTTTAGCGGGGCTGGCGTTGCGTTTGAGGGCTTTCCGGTTCGACTTGAGGTCGAGCCAGACTTTTTTCATCCACAGAAAGATAACATTCAGCCACAGCGACCCCGATAGTATTTGCCTCTTCCGCTCCTATTACAATATGAAGAATTAATTATAAACATTTAGGTGATATTAAATTTAACGTCATAGAGTAACTTTATCCTGTTTTATCACTACCTTAACATTATTTAATTAAAAACAGATGATGCAATATGCATTTCATTACAAAAAAACAAAGTCAATAACAGAATAAAAGCTACGTATAGCTACGATACTATTAAAATTGGACAATGTACTCAATATATTTAATTTTTAGTTAATACTTATTTACTTATTTATTGGCTTGATATTGTGATAAAGTAAAAATCTATTTCATAAAATGAAAAAGTTATGATTAATATTATATATATATATATATCTTTAAAATCATTCATATTTTAAATTGCTTTAAGATAAAAAAGGGTACTTTTATTTTTGATGAATAGTTAGAAACTCTTACTTTGACTTGGATATCCATCCACCAATAGACTCGATGCTCGAGCTAAAATACGGAAAATCCCAGAGCCTTCTTCGCTATTTAGAAATGCAGCGTATTCCTTATCCTCCAAATAACTCAACCGTTGGTCCAAAAAGCTCTGGCAAATTGGGATAAGTTCCTCCTCGTAGCTCGTGTATTAAAGCTCCTTCATATGAACAATGTCCATTATTTCACCCTTGGAGCAAGGCAGTTTAATAGCCATTTCACGGTAGCAGTCCACGGGAAGGGCAGCATAGCAGTTTTGGATGGATTCTCTGGTTGGACCTCATAGGCCAAATTCCGTCTGTTGAAGGAAGAGAGAAACCATTTTGGAGACTTCATTTTTAGATGATGTAGAATGTCCGTTCGGATGCAGGGCGTCGCGGTGGCCGTTAGTGCCATAAAATAGACTCGGGGAAAATCCCTTCGAAACCTATGGAGAAGCTAGTAGTACGAGTGAAAGTCGTGTCCCTACTGAGACACACAGTTGGCCTCATCAATAACGAATCGCTTGAGGGGATCCCGCGAATAAAGGCTTCGAGAGACTCCATTGAGCTTCTGAGAGGCAGATACCTTCTCGGGAGTCACGCAGAGGAATATGATTTGGGGCGTGAGGAGACGGAGCTTTTCGTATATTTTCCGCTGCCGGCCATAGTCGTCCCCGACGAGATGATCTGCAGGGATTCCCATACCGTTGAGTTTTGTGACTTTATCATATATGAGGGATGCCAGGAGGGATAGGACTACAGTGACTCTGCCCTGGACTGCAGCGGGTAACTGATAGCAAAGACTCTTTCTGCCTTCGTGGGCATAAAGACAGAGGCGACATTGTTCAAGAGAGCCGCATTAATGACTGACAGATGATTGAGGCGAAAGCTGTGGATATCAAAGTGACTCTTGAGCTTCCCAAAGAGATCGTTTGAGGAAGAGTAGTCCCTCTTTGGCATATTATTATATCCCTGTTTACAACGGAAGCAGATAACTTGTAAACCACTTTGAAATACAGAATATAAAGAACTTAAAATAACACTACACAACCACGTTTTTTGAAATAAATATTACAATTGAACTAATAATGATGGCCCTTACTTGAGCATAAAGGGAGTGCCCGTTAATGACGTCATCCTTCCAGTTAGCTTCTAGTATTCCGACTCGACCGCTATATTAGAGAATTACTGGAGAATAATGAAAAAGAGATTTGTTGAGATGAATGGTACGAACTCCAGCATGTTGCCCAGTCATTTGGATGAATTCATGTGGCGGGAGGCTTTTTTTCCCTTTTCTTTAATAGACTGGCTATATTAATACTCTTTCAGGAATGCAGTTGGCAGCCTGTGTGAGACGTCATCACAACAACCTAAATTTGTAAACATAGGTGATTTGAGAAAATATCCCCAAATTATTTAACTAATATAGCAAGAAATTTGCATTCTTTTTGAATTATATTTATATATACATTATACTTTCAATATGCTAATAGGCAGCGTTCAATAGTTAAAAAAAAGTGATACGTTTTGATAAAAAAGTACTAATGATTTTTTTTTTAAAAGAATTCAAAAAAAAAGAGTAAGAAACTTTTTTTTTAGAAAAATTTCCAAAAAAACTTATTACTTTATTTTTTTTTAAAGAATATTCGATTATGCGTATTATGATTAGAAATATTTTGCAGAGTAAACTTTTTTTTTTGAATTTCAAAAAATCAAAAAAAAGTTGGAAAAAATTATAAATTAGTATTGATTCCATTAAGCCTGAATATACATTTAAATATATCTATAATATGTACATAATACAATATTTTTGTTTAATAAACATTATACTTTACATATGATTACATTTATTATATGAGTACATGAATTATAATTATATGATGGAATAATATTTAATCCGCATTATCCAGCACAATAAGGTGATATGAAGTTCAAGGGTCTGAAATCGGGAGCGGTTCATCAAAATTTAAGAAAAGGATTTTTTTTGCTTATTTTTTTGGTTGACTTTAATTTTTCATCATCAACAAACAGTGTAGATTTATTTTGATTAATTTGAATTACAGGTGTTTTTTTTAACTCATCAACATCAGAAAAAAATAAAAGAGATAAGAAAAAGTATGTTTAAAAATGTAAAAATAATTATGGTCATTTTATAACAAACTTTATTAGATGGTCGAAGCTTATATCTTCATATATTTTGATTTTAGTAAACATTCGATGAAGTGATGAAGATAGTAATGAGAGTTTTCTGTCTTGGATTCAATCATAGCTGCAATTAAGGTCTCAAAAAGGCATGATAGACTTCCTTAAGTTTTATAAAAAATAGGCAAGTAATCATCCTCACATTTAACTTCCAAAAATAACGTAAGAAGAATCAAGTATTGGCTAATGAACCACCCTTCGGTGTTTGTATAAAAAACCTCGGGTATGGGTTTTAGTTGACCATTAATGATGATATTTTTTTAAAGTCATAGTATTTAAGCCAATTTATTTGTCTTTATATTTATCGTCATTAACTTATTTAATAGGTGAAAGATGCTCTTTCTCATTGTCTTCCACATCAAGAACATGAATCGGAATGAAAAAAATAATAATATAACTAAGTTATAATCATTTGTCTATCCTCTGTATTTGTGACCACGGATCTCAAATAGAAAGAAGAAGCAATGTGGAGATCAAATTAATTGAGTTAATTTATTTCCTCGAGACAAGGATGTAAACATAGTATATAGATAGAGAAAACAACAACAAATCTTTAAATAAGAGTGAGAAAGAAAATATATAATGCAAACGAAATTAGCTTCCTGAAATTCCTCTCTGAGCTCCATATATCACGTGGGTTCGAGAGCTGCTTCCTCCCGATAGGGTTATCATATCAGTCAGTTGTGGATCCCGAGAGTACTTTGGAGATTCAGAGTGGTAGGAATCCGGAGTACTGCGGGGATCCTGAGAGCGTCAAGGATCAATTGCAGCCGGAAGGGGGGATAATTAATATGCACGATATATGTGTTATGTTATGAAAACATAATAACAAGGCGTTTCAAAAGGAAGTAATAAAAGCATTGTCGACAAACAATTATACATATTATATAAAAATGATTAACGTGAATAAAAAATGAAAATATTCATATTATGGTTTCATAGGATAAGTTATTCTTTTTACTAAATAAAAAAGAAACGATAGATTCAATAAGGTTTCACACAGAAGAAGCTATTTTAAAATGAATTTGATGTTCCATGTTATATTTGATAGATTATAGGAATAGGATCATATGCTTTTAACAACAATGTCGAAGAACACAACGTTGCAGAGGCATTTTTGACAATTTTAATAAGATTCTAAACAATTATTTTTCTTATGGTTAATAAAATACACTTTTTATTCTGTTATATATTCATAATTGATGATAAATAAATGAAAAAAATATTGTATTTAGGCCAATCAATTTTTCTTTTTGTCTTTACTTTTAGTATTGTCTTTAATTTTTGTTAATAGACAAACGATATTCTTGACCATGGGTCTCAAATAGAAATAAGAAACAATGTGGAGATCAAATTAACTTAGTGTATTTAGTTCTTCGAGACAAGGATCCAAAGAGAGTATACAAATAGAGATAAAACAATAAAACTTTAAATAAGAGTGTGTAATGATGCAAACTATATTTGAGGTCCAATGAACTCCGTTCACATTCAAAGTGCAGCCCTTTTCCATGAGCTCTCTACATCGTGTGTATTTAAGACCTGCTTCCTTCTGATAGGACTCTCGTGGCGATCAGTCGTGGAGTAAGTGCCCTAACATACGAAGAACTGTATGGATCCCGAGAGTGCCTTGGGGATCCAGACCGGTGGGAATCCGGAGTACTTGTAGGGATCCGGAGTGCATCAAGGATCTATTGTAGCCAGGGGAGGTTCTCCAGCTGAAAGACCGTAGGGAAATGTCGTCCAGCAAAGATGATCCGGGAAGTCCGTAATTGTCCGCATTTACATAACAAAGTCCTGAGTTTATTATTATTTCTTATGCTATTGTTATTGTTCATTCCTCACGAAACCTACCTTACCTTACCGTAGCTTACTCTTCATAGGTACCCTTATGGGTCTATTATATACTTATATATGAACGAAAAAGTACTCAAAATGGGCTCATTTTACTATTTTTATATAATAAAACTTACCAAATGTGCTCATTAATGCTCAATAAAGCTATTTTGACTGATAAGCTGGGCCCAAAAGTACGTAGTTTCCTTTAAAAATGCATTTTATACAAAAGTGTCGTTAGAGAAAAATTCCTAGTTACAAATATTCCGAACACAAATATGCTTTATCAGATTTTTCCTTATGCATAAGTGTTTTATACAATTATTCCTAGAACCGGTGCAATTGAGTTCAAGCTCCTTGTTATCTCTTTCCTCTTTTGAGGAATATTTATTTCATTTATGAAGCAGGTCAAGTCGGCCAGAACGGAAGGTATTTATTCTATATTTGAATCTCTGTTTTTACTTCTGTTAAAGGAAAGAAAATAGTGATAACAAGGAGCTTGAACTCAATCTTCATATATTCTCCTTTTCACCCGCGCAAAATATCCCTAGCTTTTCTGTCTGTAAATGAAAATAAATATTCCTCAAAAGAGGAAAATAAAGCGTTATAGAACTTAAAAGCTTAAAGGGAAGAGAATAATGATAATAAAAGCGTTAAAGTAAAGTTTAAGTTTACTTTTAACTACCTTGGTTTAAAGGATATATTAGACCATTTTTCGCATGCGTTAACTTTCCTATTCAACTTTGGGGTCATTTTCTTTGAGCCATTTATTCTTAGGACGTATTTACTTTGATCATTCCTCCCTAATATCTTTTGATCTGGTAATTTCATGAGTCAGTGATAACAACAAAGTTATTAAACATAAATTACTGATATATATTTCTATATTAAAGCAAAATGGATTACGGAATGTAGCTATGCTGATATTAGGGAGAAACGTCCGAGGAAAATGGGGTTTAGGAAGAATGGCGCAAGATAGAAAAATAAAATGATGAAGCAAGGGAAAACTGACCCATGTTAATCTTAGTCCCGTCTAATGACAACAAGTTGCTAAAAATGAAATTATTTCCGGCGATTATTACCTGACTTCTAGTAAAAATACACAATACTAGTTATATTCCACTTAAATACTTACCTACCCATGCATTTTTCTATGAGTAGTCATTTTCCTTTCTATTTGGGTCATTTCTTTCTTCTGGAAAACAGCTACGCTACTAATAAAATAGATTATTAATATAGCAAAATCTAGTTAATGTCTTCTATTCTTTCAATCTTGTCTATAGTAGAGGCTGATCAAGAAAAAAAGTTTAGGAGTGTAGTTAAATATTTTATTATAAATCCTTTGTGCACTGTAACAAATAAGTAGTCATTTTTATTGAAACTACATCTAAAATTTAAGAATATATATTATACTGGAACCTTACATAAAAGGTAGTTGACCATAAAAAAATTAGAACATATTTTTAAACAAATATATTCCAAAAGTGATAGAACTGTTGCAAATTTTTGGCCTATATACGTCATGTTCTGTGAGGGAATAGTGATAAATTAATTTTTTATAGAATGAAGTATCCAGAGGAGGGAAAAACAATGTACACATCGGTTTTAAAATGCCGTTTTTGACAATCAAACGTCTAAGGAAATATATGCTGATGAGAGACTAGACTAGAGGAATACATATTGATGAAAGGCATAATGTAAAAGAGTGAGTTTCGTATATATATTTATAGTATAGCATTTGGAGTGAACATTTTTTTTGTTTTTGAACTGTGAAGATATATAATGTGTTGGTTTATTATAATTTTAAAGTTGGGTACGAAACTGAGGGTTACCTTGAGAGTTAAAAAAAATATTTGCGTATCATATATGTTTCATCCAAATTCTCACATTTCTTTCAATAAAACAACTGAATGATTATAATGAACGAATGACTTAAATGGCCAAAAAAATGTTACGGAACATTTTGAAATTGTTTATTTACCCAACCTCTGACTTTGATTTCTGTGATTATTTGAAAATGATTCTTCACTTATTTTAAATAGCTTATTATTATTTCATGATTCGACATAAGTAACCAATTTTATTCTTAATATCTCTTTATTTTAATATTGTGTGTTAATAAACTTTTTTAAATGGCTGATTTTTTCCTTTAAATTAATTATCTGGAAAAAGTATTCCTTTATTATTAAAATGACATTGTCTAATAAAGTTTTATCTAATAACTCTTGAACTTTTTCACTATTAGTCTATACCTTACTTTATTTTGAAAATAAAATATAACCAATCA
>CP045904.1:1246777-1272697 GCA_013387185.1 Caligus rogercresseyi | reverse complement strand
ACAAGTAGGTTTGATTATATAATTATAGTCATAATTAGCTAAGTATTTGCTCACACGTATAACAAAAAGAGAAAATATTTCACTTTCCTCAACTCCATGACTGCACTGGTGCTCAGAAAAATAAAATATCTTATGTCCAAGAACATCAATTACACTTAATGGGCATATAAGCAAATAATAATTATGGAAGGTTTACATTTGATTAACACACTTAAGTGTACGGAACAATAAGGTTTCTCCCATCACGAAACCTTTCTCTTTTGTTATTTTATTTTAGGATTAATGCTATTATGTACCTCAAAAACTTATTATTCTGATTATACTAATTATCTTTTATGATCTTACCATCGATATTTTATTATATTATATAAATATACACATGAATTATTAATATAAAGTCATATGGGGGTTCGTCTTTTTTTTATTTAAATAACAACCACATTTATTACAAAAGTGATTTCGAATATCTTCCTGTTTTAAGAATATCACAATTATTTAACAACTTTTATATAGACATAACTTGTAAGGGAAAAAGTTGATTTCAATATCATTTTGGTACCAAAAAAGCCAACTTTAGAAGAACTACCACTACTTAAATCAACGGTGCATTAAGCGGAAAAAGTCCAATACCAATATTTTTATTTGAAGGAAATGTTATTTTTTCCTTTGTGTCGGTGGATTTGAATACTTTTTATCTTATACGTGATAAAAATATACTGAAATCATTGCTATCATTGCATAATGTATACATCTATAGAAATGACGTCATAGCTTATTTAATATTATTGTTAAACTTGCTCTTTGGTCATATTTATTATGATAAAAGTCTCTAAATTATATGGTATTTAGTGAAAATAGGACCGGCGAGGAGTCACTTAGTCCCTAGTACCCAACAAGTGATCAAAATTCACTTATTGACTTAATTTAACATTAATAATGTATATGCTGGCGTTTTTTCAAATGTAATTTACTTCAGAACGGCTAATATATTCCAAAATATTGGATTTAAATAACCTTTTTGTAACGTTCGTTTGGAACAACAGAAACAATTGACTAGAGTTTTTGGGATTAAAGACACCATGCGTCCTATCTATCTATCTATCTATCTATCTATCTCTATCTATCTATCTATCTATCTATCTATCTATCTATCTATCTATCTATCTATCTATCTATCTATCTATCTATCTATCTATCTATCTATCTATCTATCTATCTATCTATCTATCTATCTATCTATCTATCTATCTATCTATCTATCTATCTATCTATCTATCTATCTATCTATCTATCTATCTATCTATCTATCTATCTATCATCTATCTATCTATCTATCTATCTATCTATCTATCTATCTATCTATCTATCTATCTATCTATCTATCTATCTATCTATCTATCTATCTATCTATCTATCTATCTATCTATCTATCTATCTATATCTATCTATCTATCTATCTATCTATCTATCTATCTATCTATCTATCTATCTATCTATCTATCTATCTATCTATCTATCTATCTATCTATCTATCTATCTATCTATCTATCTATCTATCTATCTATCTATCTATCTATCTATCTATCTATCTATCTATCTATCTATCTATCTATCTACTATCTATCTATCTATCTATCTATCTATCTATCTATCTATCTATCTATCTATCTATCTATCTATCTATCTATCTATCTATCTATCTATCTATCTATCTATCTATCTATCTATCTATCTATCTATCTATCTATCTATCTATCTATCTATCTATCTATCTATCTATCTATCTATCTATCTATCTATCTATCTATCTATCTATCTATCTATCTATCTATCTATCTATCTATCTATCTATCTATCTATCTATCTATCTATCTATCTATCTATCTATCTATCTATCTATCTATCTATCTATCTATCTATCTATCTATCTATCTATCTATCTATCTATCTATCTATCTATCTATCTATCTATCTATCTATCTATCTATCTATCTATCTATCTATCTATCTATCTATCTATCTATCTATCTATCTATCTATCTATCTATCTATCTATCTATCTATCTATCTATCTATCTATCTATCTATCATCGTTACAACATATTATTACTAAAAGATGGACAATGCAACTTATGAAACAAGTCTTTATTCAACTGGGCTGTTCAACATATTTCAACCAATACCGGATGTTATTATTTTTTAGGCCAAGCACTATAGTACAAAGTGTCGTCGTTTCTTTTCGATCTAAAGACTAAAGGGAATATACTTCTTAAAAAGCCGATACCTAAACATAATGGTGCGAAAACAGATGTCATGATATATTATAATAACTTAATAACCCTAAAATAAGCATTAGTCATTTAACCTATCTTTGTGCATAGATCACGTACGAACTATTACAAAAATAGGGCAGTCTGTACAGTCATACGTTCCTAGTACTCCTTTCTTGAGGGGACATTTCATGCTCAACGAAATATTGCCCTTAAAGTATGATGGATATAAAAATAACTGTTGTTTGTCTTGGAATAATACTAATTCATTAATTACTCCTTTTTTCTTCTACTATCTTTGTCTCTTCCTTAAGCATAAGTAAGGCTTGAACCATCCCATTATATGGATACCGTTAGCCATTATATCTTCATGGACTATGTCCTTAAAGAAGTGAACATTTAAAATATTCTTGTTATATTTGTTTATTCTTTATTTATAGAGTAATCAATAGGGGGATGGTCTACTGTTCTACGGCCTCAGAGTGAAAGAGGAAAAAATGTGTATAATAAAATATTTCTTAAAGGGAATGCGATAGCTCAGTGTGTTAAGGCGCGTTCAACTCTCAAAGTTTAGGGCGCAGGTTCGACTACCGAAAGGGATGGTCAATTTTTGTCAACCTCATTGATAAGATCCTAGGTGCGATAGTCTAAATTTAGCGATGTAATTCTTATTTACTTCCACACGGATCCATCGAAACAAATAGAAAATCTATCTATCTATCTATATATATCATATATATACATACAGGGCGGAGTGGCCACCGGTAGTACCGGGACTATTCCCGGTGAGCTGTTGGCCTCAAAAACATACACGGCCGTTGAAAGCCTCCCAATCACATAATGGGGCCTGTATAAGGCCGGCGAGGGCATAATTGTCCCGGTGGATAAATTCTTCCCACTCCGTTCCTGTATATATATATATATATATATATATATATATATATATATATATATATATATTATATATATATATATATATATATATATATATATATATATATATATATATATATATATTATATATCCTATGCAATATCGAACTAACAATGTATCTATCATATCTATCTACTATATATGTGTTTATATATATATATATATATGATATATACAGTGATTGGAATTAATTTTATTTCAAACAAACATCGATATAACTTAATTGAGAAGAAGCCTTGAGAAACTAGCGGCCTCGAGAGAGTCATTGAACTACTTACGAAAATAAATAATCAATCCCGAAGAAAAACTAGGTAGTTTCTCTGATCAACGAGTCCATTCAAATAGTTAACTCCGTAAACCAGAGGGTAATTCCGTATCAAGAGCCTTCCTTAAAAAAAAACTGAAGCAATTATGACACAATACTCATAATAACAATAGCTAATAGCTATCGCTTTCATCTTATATGTTCAATGAAATCTACAAAAGTGTTCAGTAATAAGTTACATTAATATTAGGAATCCGTACTTTCAGTATCAGTAGTCTTTCTTGGTCTTTTCAATTGTGGACTACTCAGATATCTTCTGACGTATTCCCGTTTGTTATAAAACATAATTTATGCTGAGTTTTTGCGTTTTTATGAGTCCATTGCTGCTCAATATAAGAACCTATATCTTATATCGAAATATAAAAATATTGTCAACAAAATTCGTAAAAAAATCAAAGCATGAAAACGTTGAACTGTCCGAAAAACTATTTTTGAACGATATACGCTTGAACATAAATATAAAGAATGGAACACACAAAAGGCTATGTTTTGTTTCAGCTTTTTGTACCTACGTGGGTGATAGCGGTATAAATTTAGAGTGTTTATACTCTTCTATGACAGAGCTTCTCGACAGCTGAAAAACAGAGAGAGAAACCAGACCATAGCATTCAATTTAAACAGCAATATCTTAGCGTAAATTACTACTTTTATTAATAATGTTTGATCATGAATACATTTATTTTCCCTTCATAGTGAAAAGAGTCAAATTGGTGACAGACAATTTTTCGTGCCATAGTGATTTATTTATGTCGTTTGCCTTGTCTCAATCGACAATTATTATTTTTATTATTATTATCCACAGCAAGGCCTTTATTAGTCACATAAAAAAACATATTAAAGCAACTAAAAGAGTGATAGAAAATTTTAAGTTTTACAACAACAATAAACATTATAGTTTATAATATATTTTCTTCTAAAAGGCCAAAATATCTTAACAAATACCTACAAATCTAAATAACAAACACAATATCTAAAAAACAAAGAATAAAATTACGCGAAAAAAAATATTATCAAAAAGGTCAAATTATTTTTTCAATTTTTCCTTGGGGTTTTCATTGTCCTTGGAGTAGATTTTTTTTTGTAAAATCGAAGCACCTTTTTCAAAGTATGGAGATGTCGTGCAGATTGAGAAGGGTAGAACTTAGTAACTTCAAAAGCATAATTCCATGAACTGTCCTGGGTTTTGGGGATTCGTAAGCGAAGAGCAAAATACCTCGCAGCAGCGAAAATAAAATTGCCCTCAGATGGTCAACATTTACTGGCGTGTAGCTTGTCAAATGTTTGGCTATATAGGCCTTACAGTTAAAATTGAAGCATTTATAGCTTTGCCTTCGACTGAGATGGGCTTAGTGTATGGTTGCAAACCAAAAAGTAAAAATCCATTAAGGAAGCTGGGCCTAAATTTTTTGATAAAATCCTGATTCAATATGATAAAAGATTTTAATAAAGCTAAAACTGGACAGTCACTAAAAGCGTGAACACTGTCATTATAAGTTTTCCCGCAGTCCTTGCAGGGGCGGAAAAATCGAAGCAGCCCAGCAGAGATCTGGAACTGAGAAGTGAATGTTCTACTGTCAATTAAACCCACCAGAGATCGCATAATCACTTTATCCCATGAGGAAGGAAGAAGAAGGACTTTTTTGAAGTTATTTAGGATCGCCCGAGCATCAAGACATTCATCTGTTTTGGTTACTAATTTGAAACACCAAGGAGTTAAAGGAAGATGATGGGCAGCAGATCTATTCAAAGGAAAAACAAACTTTCCAGTATGGAAGATGGAGTCTCTCTTCAGGTCATGCAGTGTAAACACACTTTCACTAATGGCAGTCTTTTCAAGTCTATCCGGACATGGTAGGTTTGTAAAAAGGGCGCCTTTTGGAAGTTTCGACGAATAATGTCGATGATCCCGTTCGAATCAAAACAAGGTGTTAAAGACCAGACAATTCTCTGAGCTGCCCCCCCATTCCTTTGATACTCGGTCTATTGAGTCATTTGATAGAGTAGTGCCGAACATTAGGTGTTTAAAAATACTGGATTGACATATAAAATTTCTCCACTCTACATTGGGTTTGTACAAAATGTCCTTAAAAACTTTTATATATTTTTATTTTCGGTAAAATAACTTTTAGCAAGGATAACCCTCCGCCCAACTGAGCGCAAGGCCGCTTCAGCGCCGGAAGATAGCTCTGACTGAATAATAGCCTTAGCCAATTTTGTTCCTCTTTAATCGCTTTTTCAGCTACTGAAGGTATTGCAGTTGCCACGTATAAAATTTGAGGAATTAGCTGGGTGTTGTATAGGAGTATCCTTTTTTGTAAATTGAGATTTCTCCAGGATTTGCACCATTTTCTAACTTTTGAGAACCGCTGCTCATAATTAGAGACAGATGGCCCATCCCTCTGCCAATCAATGCCCAATATATTGACTTTGTCAACCACACAACACCCACAGATTTGAGTACATTTCATAGGGGACCAAAGACCTATTGGCAGAATTGAAGTCTTCTCTTCATTGACTTCCAATCCAGATGCTTTAGAGAATTTTCCAAAATAAGAGAGCAATATCTCAATCCGTTTATGTAGTTGGGCGTTTGAATTGCCTTCCACCATGAGAGTCACATCATCTGCATACAAATCCACCAAATGTTTCTTCCCTCCAAAACTAATGCCAAAGCCCCCATACTTCCGAATGAGGGATCTGCAAAACTGTTCCATGGCTGCAGCGAAAAGAAGGGGAGAAGCCGGACACCCTTGTCTACAACTTCTACCCAAAACAATAGCATCACTATGAACTCCATCGATACAAAGAGTTGAAGAACTATTGAACAAGAGAGCTCTCACAGGATTAAAAAACCGTCTGGGAAGATACTTTCTAACAGCTCGTAAAATAAATTGTGATAAATAGAATCGAAAGCCTTTGTAAAATCTACTGCTATAATGCTCCATAAGTTTTCCTATCCCTAGTCATATCTATGGCAGCTTGGATATTCTTGAAATATCTGAAATATGTCTATTTCGTAAAAACCCTTTTGTTCATTTTTTAACTTTCTGTTTAAAATGTGGCTCAATGTGCTTAGCCAGGACTCCTGCCAGTATACGATAAGTCTCGTTTAAAATTGTCAAAGGTCTCCAATGATTTGTTCGAGAACCATCACCCTTTTTGGAATTAAGACGATCCTACCACGAGTAACCGCAGAAGGAAGTCTACCCTTAGTCTCCATTTCTTCTCCAAGTTTGCTAAGATAAGGGACAATGTCTTCTGAACATAAGGTAAAAATCTTCCCCTTTATATTGTCTGGACCAAAAGCTTTATTGTCCTTAAATTCTTTTTTTATATAATCTAAAATGGTATCATGACTAAACAAAGAACCAGAAATGATCTTCTTATGCTTAGGAAACAGCTCCTCGAATATTCAAAAACTTTACGAAATTTTATTTTTATTCTTCTATCTTAGGGCGGTAAGACGGTAAAACACACCCATTAATAGTATCCCGCCCCTTTGTCAATTCCTTTTAGCCAGGGGTGAAAGTAGTTTTCATTTCTTACCGGTGCTACAATGTCCGGTGTGTCACTCACTGTATTATTTTTTAACTCCTTTTTACCCGGGGGGGGGGGGGGGGGTTCAGAGGCGATTGATTCACACCAATTTCATGACTTTTTAATATTCTTAACTACTTCACATTATTGTAGGTCTACCTAAGTGTTCTATGTGAAGAAATGACATTACAAAATATTTCAGTTTATAAATATTTTACTGTGAGTACTTAATTTTCAGTACATTTGGAACTGGACTGAAAAATGCAAAATGATGGAAAAAACTAAAATAATATTTTTAAAAATCTAAGTAACCACATGAATAATTCTAAATGGAGGATTCCCTCAATCCAAACATATTTTTCCAGATTAGTAACTTGCCTGAAAAATACAAAATGGTAGAAAAAAAAAATATAAATCCAAGTAGGCCTAGTTGTCATCTTCAGGTTGCTGGTGAGCCATGCCACATGCAAAATGGTGGATTCCCTCCATCCAAACAAATATTTAAAACAAATTCCAAACAGGGCTGAAGTAGTTGTCCTCTTCAGGGTGCTGGCGAGCCATGCCAGATGTGGAATGTGCTGCTCTTCTCCCTTTGGCAAGCCAGGTATTTACATATGGCAAAGGATCCCACTGGTTGGTTGGGGAGCCAACTGTACTGATGAAGAGAAAGTTTGCAGCATTTTTGGTTGTCAGTTTGCTCTTGTACTCTGTAATGATATTATTCATCGCGCTGAACCCCCTCTCACAGTCTGCATTACTTGCTGAGAGGGTGTCTACTGCTATGCACAACTTTTTCATGTTGCTTGGAATGCTTCTCCCTCCACTTGCCTTATATTCAACAAATCCAAGGTGTGTTGTTTTCTCATTTACATGTAGAGTATGACACAAAGCCCTCGCCTCATCCTCTCCATGTCTGGGATTGGCATGATCCCATTTCTCTGGGTCAAGGACTGCCATTTGGTTCATCAGTGTGGTGTAAATTTCTTTTCTTTGAGCAGCACCACTGGCCTGTGCTCTGTTGGCAGTGGTTGTGAAGAGCCTCTCATTCAAACTATCTGTCACTGCTTGGATGAACTGTGATGCATCAATGATGGGGGACCTGCCGACTTTTAAATCTTCTTCCTTGAATTTCATGTCATTCTCGGCCTGACTTGCCTCAACTGTGTTGTCCTGGGTATGTGATAAGGCTTTCTATCCTCTTGATGTATGTTAGCATGATGTTATGAGCCTTTGGGAGAGTGATCCTCCTGTTCTGAATAATCTTAGAGAGGTTCTTCAGTTCTATCTGAACATCAGCCATCAGAGCAAGATTTTTCAGAAAGTTGATGGAGCACAACTTAGAGAGCAAACCTTGGAATTTGGCTCTCTCTCTGCCATCTTTTGTGCTGTCTTCTGATGCATCTCGGAAGTGCTGTGCCAGTGCTCCATAGGAATGCCAGACTGCATTAACAGCTCGCCATGAGGAAGCCACCCATCGGACATTGAAAAATCTTCCAATTCTTCTCAATGTGATTTGGAGATTGTGGGCACACTCACTCAGGTCCCGCATGCTTTTTGGGGACTGACTGTATAATGTATACAGGGCATCAAGGAACGCCTGGAAGTCCTTTGTCCCTCCAGTGGCTTCCAATGCCTGAGCCACCGCCAGCTCCAGCCTATGATTCAGGCAGTGCCATAGAATTATATTTGGGAAGTCACCTTGGAGCAGCTTCCCAACGCCTGACTTCACTCCCAGCATCACATTGGCCCCATCACTGCAAAATCCAATCAGCATCTCCTGCAGGAGCTCCATTGTGAATCCATTGTTGAGGAGACAGTGCATTATCTTGCCTTTGATGTGAGCAGCAGACAAATTGTCCAGCTCAATCAAATCTAAGGGAAAAGCAATGGGCTCCATCCCGCCGTCAATGCTGGCCTTTAAAAACACAATCAGTGTCGATTTTTGCCCCACACTGGTTGACTCATCAGCCAACACAGTAATTTTACTTTTATTTTCAATTATCCTTCTCACAATTAGATGTTTCATTTGAGTTGATACATGGTCAATTATGTCAACACAGACTGTCTTGCTGTGCAGAATGCGACATAAATTGAGTGAATTTGCTTCTTGAAGATCAATTAATTTCTCAAAATCTGTAAAAGGCTTGTCATGTTTGGCAACAAAATAAGCAGTCCTGAACACTTTGGCAGTGGCCTCAAACGCAGACTCCTGGCTGGTGGCATTCATGTTTAAAAGGATCTCTTTCTGTGCAGTTTTAAGAATCTTAACAGCTTCATTGTGGGCTGCAGATTCTCTGTGCTCATGATTTTTTTTGCGGAGAGATGACAGCTGCACGGTCCTTGAATGGCCACATGGGGCGATATTCCCCTCTGCCCAATTGCTTACGATATTAACACCTCGAGATGCGCTGACACCAAGGCCCTTGACATCACGGCATGAGATGCAGCCAAGCATGCCATTTTGGCAGGCTTGTGAACGGAACGCAAAATTGAACGGCGTTCAGCTGAACTTACGTTCAATGAACGGAACGCTGAACGGAACGCAACTTTTTTTGAACGCTGAACGTTGAACGCAAAAAAAAGAGTTTGCGTTCAGCGTTCAATTTTTCCAAACAATTGACTTTTTTCAGAAAAAACGTCATCACTTTTTTTGAAATTCTTTTCTTTAAAAAAATGTCATCACTACGCATTACTTTTTTGGAAATTCTTTTCTAAAAAAAAGACGTCATCACTTTTTTCGGAAATTCTTTTCTAAAAAAAGACCCTCTTTGACCCTGTGTTAGATCCATATTTTTTATAAAAACCCTAAATAGTACATCCATTTTTCTAAATTACACAATGTTATTTCTTAAAATATTTGAACGCTGAACGCTAACGGAACGCTGAACGCAAAAACATTGAACGGAACGCTATTTTTTTAACGCTGAACGCAAAAAAAGCTGAACGCTCACAAGCCTGCATTTTGGGCATACAACCATTCGTTTTTGTTCTGAACTGTTCAAATTGCTCCTTTGACCAAACAGGGGGGTAAGCGGTACTTGCAGCAGACCCAGCATCACTTGTTGACATTCCTGCACCTGCAACGTTACTCTCATTCACTGCCTTCGCGCAAGGGACTGCATGCAGCGAGCCATCTGTTTTTCTGACTTTTTCCTGATTTTCATTTTCAATAACTCGGTCCTTTCTTTTAAATAGCTCGGTTATTCTTTTCGGCATTCTTTTATCTTTCCGTATCACAATGCTTTTCTTCACAGCACGCACTTCCTGTATCAGCTTCTGAAAACATTCCCATACATTGGCTGTCTAGTTGATACATTGTAAATATTTTAACACGTGATAATGTAAATATTACGGGGAGTGAGAGGGCTCATATGAATACTTTTTAGGGAAAACGCGTGCTTACTTTACAAAGCATGCTCACATTTAAATCATAAGCTTGCGGTCCTGTAGCCCACTAAAGCGGACATAGGCTCAGCTGTGCCCCCGTTACAAACAGCGTGAACAGCCTATTTGAAGAAGAGTAATTTATTATTTGTCTGAGTAGAAGACATGTCTCAGCATGCCACCCAATCAAAAAAACATGCAGTTTTTGAAAAGCCGATATAACATTTCGCTGACACAGTTTTAAAGACGAGAGTCGAGATAACTTCATTCACTAGAACTAACTGCGGAGCAAGCACGGGAAAGAAATGGAAAAAACGGAACGCAAGCTCCAGAAAGGCACCAACAGAAAGACCAAAATATATGGGATATTTGCAGACGTTTTGAAAACTGATTACCATAGGCTACTGCATGGCTTTCCCAATAGTAAAATTTAGTACCATTATTTCCAAATATTTTTTGGGGGGGTCTGAAAAGGGGTGGATTTGAAAGCGTCAGTCGATGCAATTGGAAGCTGGTGCACGCCGGAGATCCTTTGAGTATTTTAAGCAAGCCAAGCTGTTATCTTCATCGGAGCTGGTCAAAAATGACATATTGTGGGTAGCCTAGATTTGTTTTCTTCTTAAAAGGCGAGCGTTACTGCATTTTTTGTATTTTTGGGTGTTTTTTTATATTTTTATTCAGCAAAATAAACCCTTACCGGTGCGCCGCACCGCCCAAAAATCTTTTACAGGAACGCAGCACCGCCCCGCACCGGCTTACTTTCAAGGCTGCTTTTAGCTCTCAATGGCTTAGAATGTAGTTGATTGAAAAAAAAACTTAAAGTGTTGTTAAATGGCGCTGGTAATATGATATCTTTTTGATACCATTTCAGGTAGTCATGTTAATCATTATATTGCTTAAAATAAAATACAAAAGATGACTCCTTCATAAGGAATAGCATACTTTTCGCACCTAACGCACAGCTGTACGAACAAATGTCCAAAAGTAATATTTCTAGTCACTGCAATTTTTTGTTTGGCGAAAAAAAAGTTATCAATGTTAAGACAATAATGAAAAAATAACAAACTGAGACATTTTTCTCCTAAAAAGGAGCTTTTGCAATTCTTAAATAAAGGGGGTTTCATTAACATAGATAGACAGGAAGTGCAATAACTTTTTTTTGCCCAAAATGATATATGTCCGAACAGTGCTCTGGGCGTTAAGGCGTGACCAACTTTCACTGTTGGGGGCGCAGGTTCGAATCCCGAGAGGTGGTGGTCATTTTTGGTCTACCTCATTGATAAGCTCCTTGGTTCGAGTGACTACTTTTAATGCTATAATGCTTATTAATATCCAGTCGGATACTGCAATTCTGTAGTTACATATAGTTATATATTCATCAACTTTATTATAGATAAGTTTTAGTTCCCAAGGAATTATTACACCAAAGTAGAAATTCTCGAAAAACTCCATGCAACGCCGGCTAGTATCCGCTAGTAATGAATACAAATAAATTCTATAAAGAGGATCCTTGTTTTATTCCTCTCTCTCTCTCTTCCAATATCGACCTCCCATCAAGGTTATGCTACTCACAATTCTTTAACATCTGTAAGAATAAAGCTCCCAGGCACAAGATCATAGAGATATAAAGACAAGGAGAGCTTATTGGATTCTTCAGAGATACGTCATATGGCCCAATATAAACAAATCTTTCTATCTCTATGATCAGCTTACGATGACGTAGTATAAATTACTTTGTTTTTATTGGGCAATGGCGACAGCTGAACAACGATGTTTCTCTGCTATTGAAGGGAATGAACTCTTTATATCTCTATGTAAATGTCACAAAAGTCATACTTTCAAATATACCGGCTAATGTTTAATGTGTGGGTTTAAATCAAAGAGATATAAAGCCATATAAAGATTATTGGATTCTTCAGAGAAGTATGTACGTTATTGTGCTCAATATAAACAAACCTTTCTATCTCTATGATCAATTTACGATGACGTAGACAAATTACTTGTTTATATTGGACAATGGCGACATCTGAACGATGTTTCTCTACTATTGAAGGGAAAGAGTTCTCTATATCTTTATATCTCTATGCTCAAAATAGATAGAATATCAGGCAAGCATATTTCTTTTTTCATTAAAAATGACACCTCATATATGTAGCATATTACTATTATTCCTAGTGACGTATCAAACATAATTATAATAACAATATTTTTTGATGATTTAAGCGGGAAGAACAAATTTATTAATGATATTATTTCCGTTTACCAGTGTGACGTCATTCAAAATAACCGGCAAGCACAATGTGGGCTGCTCTCTGGCAATACCTTATTTTTCGATATCTTTGCCCAGGTCCAATACATTTTCTTTTACAACACATGAATTCAACCTTATCCTCTGACAATTCCTTTGCTTCTCATTATGTTATTAAGTTTGTATTAGTATAATAATAATAATCATATTATTATCAACATTAATGATATTAAGGATAAGACGTCTCTTGATCCTCTGCAGCAACATAACCATTTCCCCCCTTTTATTTTCGATTTTTATATATCAGAGTTGTCATGCTGCAAAAGCTCTCTTTCTCTCTCTATCTCACTGCTTATTGTAAAATAAGTGTAATCATTCCCTTTTGATCATGAAGAAGACAAAATCCCCTCTCCTAACTCGGAGTTCACTTTCAATATTATATATATATATGAACGCATACATGTATTGTATGTATATTTATCCCCCCCTCCTCCTTTGTATTAGGATAAACACTGATGAAACATATAAAAAGACAGTGAGCAAGGGCCTAATTGAGTATTCTTTCGTTTCAATCAAGAACCATTCAAACAGGTATGTTCATATCTTTTCACACTTTCCTGGGACTTTTGATGACGTCATACCGAGACCAACATTTATTAATATATTGCTTCCATAGAGATATAAAGATATAGACATCTTATTCCCTTCAATAGCAGAGAAACATCATCGTTCAGCTGTCGTCATTGCCCAATATAAACAAAGTAATTTGTATGACGTCACCGTAATTTGATTATAGAGATAGAAATGTTTGTTTATATTGGACACAAAACGTATTTCTCTGAAGAATCCAATAAGCTCTCCTTGTCTCTAAATCTCTATGGAAGAACACTTAACAAAATGTTATTCTTTCAAATTGTCGAATGACGTCATTAATGCGTCAGTAATATTATTTTCACTCTCATCAAAAATTTATTTTATCAATGGATTATAGTTGATGTTAGTAGAAATAATACATTATTATTGGGTACGGTTACTTTGATCTCCTACCTGAGCTAGAAACACCACACTTCACACGGCCATCGTGTTAACATTCCTCACAAACCTCTCTATTATTGTACTTATTATAGAAGGATCTGGATCGAGTCCCGTTGAACATATTCATGAGCCGAGTCAGTGCTAGAGCGACCACATTGATGGAGGAGCTCCCAAACGTTCGTCTCCTCCTCCGATCATTGAGGAGGACGAGACGGGGCAATATATGACTGGAATCATGCCACCCGTCCACTCCCATTCGAGAATTTGATCCCAAGCAATGATGAATCATGTAACATAAAAGAACATGGAGCACTCTGATGACGAATACTTTTTTTCCTTCTTCTTCATAATAAGTACAATAATAGAGAGTTTGTGAGGAATGTTAGCACGATGGCCGTGTTGAAGTGTGTTTCTCTTTGTTTCTAGCTCAGGTAGAGATCAAAGTAACCGTACCCTTTATTTGTTATCCTTCACTTTTAGGCACATCCATAGAGATATAAAGATAACTTATTCCCTTCAATAGCAGAAAAACATCGTCCAGCTGTCGCCATTGTCCAATATAAACAAAGTAATTTGAACTACGACATCGTAAGCTGATCATAGAGATAGAAATATTTGTTTATATTGGGCAATATGACGTATTTCTCTGAAGAATCCAATAAGCTCTCTATGTCTTTATATCTCTATGGTTTCTTTCCGCTTGTGACGTCATCAAACATCTATTCCTTTTATATGGCGCAAAAAATGAGCCCTGGTTTAAATAACGATATTAATTAGTTTAATTAAAAAGGAAATGAACGCATCTGGAGGTCGTTATAACTTGGTTTCATTCAATATGTGACTTTCAGAGATGGGATTCGGTAAATGTACTGCAAGAAATATGACGATCATTGCAAGTTCTTCATATTGATATTGTTGGATGACAATATATTTCTTAAGCATACTCTTCTTTTGTCTCGCTTTCAATTCCAATTACCAAAAGTCATCAGGCAAAATAAAGTGTTCACTTAAGTTAATGTGGTTAACTGAAGCCCTTAAGTACACCTCTATTTAAAGTTAACATCTTTTTCCCTTGCCACTGAATAGCTTTAAATTGGTTTTAAATTGAATTAAGACTCTAGCAAAAGGTAATGCCTTTGACTTGTCCCTTATGAAGTATCTTAAGCAACTTTATTATGATATATACTTCATTAAAATGTACATATCCATATAGGAATACAAATATATATTATGTTCATGGGTGGTTATACATCGGGAATTTATTTGTGTGTGTGTGTGTGTGTGCATAGAAATAATAACAGCAAGACGGAAAGCGCCTTAAGGGAATGGTTATTACACGATATTATTATTTTTTATAGCCGGGAATGTTGGAACACAAGTGGTTTTAAATATTCATTTAATATGAACATATTCGAGAAAAAGAAGAAAATAAAAGTGTTTTTTATTCTCACAGCCCTTCCGTCCCCCCCAAAACATTAATCAATGCATCAACCATCCTGCTGCCTTTAAAATATATACATGTTAGAACGCCATAAGTAATTGTAGTGCGCCATGTAAAAATCATACTAAAACAACGATTCGCATAAAAATATTTGAAACTAGAGGCATATATACACTCAGAGAGGCAAACCTCCGCCGTCATGAGCCTTCCGAGGCGGATTTTTCACGACTGGGGCGGCGTAGAGGGACGGGGAGGGTTCCCTCGACGGAAATTCTGAGATAAAGACGCTCCCGGCACCCGATTTCACAGCACAGCGACATCTATTGGCAGAGTAGGCTACTTGAAAATTTATTAGTATTTAGCTCGTTTCGTATCTTAATTCTGCACTCAGAGATGCCAAAATATAATCACTTGTTTCTTTTGGCATTTCCAACAGCTCTACAAGTTTCATCAAATCCGTTCCGTACTTTTTGAGTTATCCTGCTGACAAACAAACCAACAACCAACGCCAGTGAAAACAATACCTCCTTCGGCGAGGTAACAACAACAATTAAGCTGAAGAGTTGAGAGTCATTATAATAACCGCCTGCGTCAGATGATGCCCGGAAGAAATGGTTTAGAAAACAATGGCTAAAACAAATCGAGATTCAAGTGAGGTTTGCAGAATATATATAAATAATAATTACATATTCTCATTTAATTAAACGCCTTAGCTATTTTAAATACTTCTATGATATTTTAAAGTCGATAATAAATATTTGTTGATTTTTTTTTCCTTTATTAAATATATTATGTACATCAAAACAGAAAAGCATACATAAATATATAAACCGGAGTAGTTACGTAAGAGAAAATACATGAATAAACATTATAGTTTAAAATTAATACTCCGGGAAGGAATTATATATCATCAATAAAATAACATTTATACTAAAACAAGCAATTCACATATCATAAAGGTATTTATAAGAAATTACTAAAATTCTTTAAAATCTTATCTAAATATTTTTTTTGATTTAAAGATGTCGACGGAAGAAAACGCACCAATTCTCCAGCGTAGCACCATGATTTGAAGTCGGCCATAGGAACTTTGACAAATGGAGCTAAATATCTAGCTGACGCAGCTAGTATAATGGTTCTCAGATCCTCTTCCTTTATTGGTTGGTACAGAGTTAGCTTTTGAGCTATAAGAGCTTTACAGTTCAAAAGCGCAAAGTCCATTACCCTCGTTTTGGGTGAGGCACTTATTTTGTTGCTCGAAACTCCAAATAAAATGAGTCCTTTAACATAGCCTTCATTTCCTCTTTCAAGGCCTGGCAGATTTATATTTAGGAAGTATTTTAGAATTGACACTGCATGGCAGTCCACAAACGCATGAAGCGTGTGGTTGTACAATTTTCCACAGTCTTTGCAGGGCCTGTAAAATTTTATGCAATCGGTTGAAATTTGTAACTGAACTGTAAACTTCCTATTGTCGAAGATTCCTCGTAACGATGAAACAATCCTTTTCTTCCACTTGAAAGGGAGATCTAATCGAACACGGTGTATGTTCCAAAGTCGATCAATCTCTTCCTCATAACTTAGTTCATCCATCTTGATATGCCACGGGATGGGCATAAGATAATTCTTTGATGAACGCGCTAGGGGAAATCGGAATCTCCCATCATTAAAAACGGACTGGGAGATTATATCATGAATAGATAAACCATTGCCAGTTATGGCTATTTCTTCTAAAACTGAGGGATCGCTAAGATTATTGAAAAAGAACTTTCTATTCCTGTTTTTTCTTAAAATGTCGATAACTGAATCATTAAAATATGAGGGTTCTCTCATCCAAATGATTCGATGTGCTGCTCCCCAAACTGGAGAAATATCATCAATTAATTTATTCGATAAGTTAGTGCACATCATAAGCATATTGTAGAGATCATCCTTAATAGTCCTTCTCCATTCCACTGTTGGATTTCTTGAAATGTCCGTAAAAATTTTCGTATAAATTTTGGACAAAATATTGGAGAGTAGAGAAATCCCTCCTCCAAGAAAGCGTTTCGGGCGTTTCATGATCTCCACGTAATTATTAAAGAACAAACCTTTCAGCCATCGTTCTTCTTCTTTCGCCGCCTTTTCTGCAAATAAAGGGTTTGCAGAAGCTTTGTAAATAACTAATGGAACAACTTGCATGTTGTACATTTGTACTCTTTTTGCAAGTTTAAGGTCTTCCATTTAGAGATCCGATGGCCAATAAATGTTGAAACTTCAGACCAGTTTTTCTCATGAAATCCATTTCGACCCCATTTAATCCCTAGAATCTCGACTGACTTTGAAATTGGGATGGAATTGATACTGAATCCTTCCTGAGAGTTCCATGCACCAAGAGGAAGAATAGTTGTCTTTTTTCTATTAACAGCCAGCCCAGACTTTTTTTTAAACTTCTCGAAAAAATTGAGAAGGACTTTAATTCTTGCAATAAGTTGTGCCTCTGAATTACCTTCAAGGGTTAGGGTAACGTCATCTGCATAGAGATCAAAAATTGTTGATTGTAATTTCTTAATAAACACTCATTGATTATGATGACGAATTATATCAATATTTAATTATTTATAACATTTTATAAATCTATCTAAATACAGTGAAAAGACCATTATTATTTGGGAAAATAAGATCAATGGAGGTATACAAGCAAACACAACACACACACATATATATATATATATATATATATATATATATAAGAGTAATAAAATAGGGGTATGGTCTACTGTTCTACGGACCTGAGAGTGAAAGAGGACAAAATCTTTCGATAAAAATATATTTCTTAAAGGAGTGCGATAGCTCAGTGTGTTAAGGCGCGTTCAACTCTCAAAGTTTAGGGCGCAGGTTCACTTATCGAGAGGGGATGGCAATTTTGGTTGACCTCATTGATAAGATCCTAGGTGCGATAGTCTATATTTAGCGCTATATTTCTTATTTATATCCATACGGATGCAATTTTGTCCAACCAAAAATTATATATATATATATATATACAGGCTTGTGAGCGATCAGGAAAAAAATAGCGATCCGATCAAAAATAGCGATCATAAATTCTTTGCGATATAGCGATATAACGATCAGGGATTTTTCCGATCAGCGATCCGATCAATTTAATTGCGATCAACAAAAAAATTACCTATGTAATACTAATTCTAAGTAAAAGTTTAAATGAATATACAGTCAAACCTTTATAAGTATTCATCTTTATATGGCAATGGAATGATTGTTTCTCATAGCCTATGAGCTTCAACACTCTGGCTCCATAATTGGCATATGTCTGCATATTTTAAGACAGGAGATGCCAGAATAAATGTTTCCCATAGCCTATGAGCTCCAAAACAATGACTTCTAAATAGTCGCCTGTCTGTATATTTTAGGACAAAAATATAAAAGGATAAACACACTGGCTTTTTCCATAAGTATTAGTCTGTATTTTGTGTTTTCTAAACAAATATTAGTTGTTGGAATGGATTTTGGTCAATGTGACAGCTAGTTAAGTTTTAAGAAATGTAGGGTTTGTCTCAAGAATCCTTATTACACACATTTTTTTCTTTTTTAGTTACTTAATACAAATTGATCGGATCGCTATTTTTAGTGATTTTCTTACGATCAAAAGATATAAAGATCAGAACCTTTGCGATACTCCGATCAGCGATCAAATATCGCTATATCGCTATTGATCGCCGATCAGAAAAAACTCCGATCAACAAGCCTGTATATATATATATATATGTATGTACTTGTCATAAAGAATAGAGTGCCGAAGTCACGACTGGTAGCGCTGAATATTGGGGCATTTATCAGCTCTCCGTAGTTGAGGGGACTGAGGGCGACAGAAAAAACCAAGGAAAGAGTGGAACTCCAGTTATCTAATATATTTTTCTCCATGAAATAGGGCGTGTAATGACGTCACATCACTTTCCTCTCTCTCATCCTCTGTAGTTCCTTCTTTCACTATCTTTCCTCTCTATGATACTTGTATTAAAAATATGAAAGAAACTAAAACACACCATTCCTAATATCTTCAGGCTATTTGTTGTTATTTATATAAATCAACCCTATATTATCATGAAGAACATTTCATTTAATTCTGAAAAGTAAATAAGCAAAGGCTATGGAAAAAACTGAGCTTTTTAAAAATATCAGCTCCAATTAAGTTGATTGACTCATATGGAGAATACGATAGGATGAAATAAATCAAATTTAATTCATATTGACAAAGACATAATAATGTATTCAAAAGCAAACCCAATCCAAAATTTTCTCAATTCAATAAATCATTTATTTTATGTTTTGTGGAATAAAAATTGACAATATTGAATACTAATCAAGTAGTTAAAGCAAATCCTCTAGAACTAAGTGTAATTAATAAAGATATCATACGTGAACCTTTTTCTCGAACGGGATTGGTGGATATAATAGAAGGGGAATAATGAAAAAAAATCAAGGGGAATTATGAAAAAAACATAAGGCTTTGGCGTCCTACTTGGCTTAGAAAGGCATCTTATTGATCTCTATGCCGATGATATTACTCTAATGATAGAAGGAAACTCAGCAGAACAGGTCATCAAACGTGTGGATGTTGTTCTTAATTTTTTTATAAAATTCTCTAAAGTCTTTGGATGAAAATAAATAAGAGTAAAACGGCCATTCTTCTTATAGGCTCCTGGAAACCTGCAGAAAATGTCATTATTTGGGAGGCAAAGTTGTTAAGTCAGTGCAAATTCTAGGAATAGAATGGGGAACGGACGGACCATCACAATCTAATTTTGAAAGACTGCATATTCAAGCAATTAAATGGTGTAAAGCGTGGAGAGGGTTAAACCTTCAAAGAAGAGTGGATCTCTATAATACAGTTCTTATTTCTCAAATGGTCTACACGTCAGCTGCCTCACCAATTATTGGAGAAAGGCTCATTCAAGCTGAAGATCACTGGTTGGACACCCTTTTCCATAAACGCTATATTTCCATTTTGAAAAGAAAACGGTCGCAATTAGGAGGTGGGCTAGTTCTCCTCAATAAAATAGTCCCGAAATTGTATCAGAAAATACTAAAGGAACTAGCTATAGGGCCAACGAACGAATGGAGAGGGTACATATATGCTTCGAATATATATACTGCTCTCTTATTTGGAACTGATATGTCTAATGATAATGTAGCACAATTCTCTGAAAACTGGGCAGCTGCACAAATAATTTTTTGGAGAGGTTCTCCAATATTTGACAATAATAACATCATTGACATAATTCGCAAGAACGCCAGCAAGTCCCCATTCTTTAAAATGTTAAACTTTAAACCAGAAGAACGGGAAAAATTGCCCTCAGTGAAGGAGCTTTTACATGTGGTGATATAAGGAGTGAATCGGTTTTCATGACAGGGAGGTTTCTTTATCCTCTTCAAAGAACCGCCAAATATCACACACAGCTAATGCCATGGTTCCTGAAATTCACCGACAAAGATATCGGGACTCGTGAGGCCCATTCTGTTGCCGAAGAACATTTAAAAAACTTGAATCTTCCCCTGAGTGGAAGAGGAATATTTTGAGGTCAATGGTTGGAATCGTTGATGGGCGAAAATTTACAAGTCAACTACTAATATCGGCCAATATTATCAAATTTTTGGGACATTGTAAGGATTGTGGTCTTTTATACAACATCAACTAAACATGTATTTTGTGATTGCCCAGCTCTAACTGTCATCAAAGATTACTTAGAATTAAACGCAATGAACATTTCCGGGTTTGAAAAGGACCATATCAAAGGCTACATCCTGTTTGGCATTTCTAGGAGGGACTCAGCGATCAAAACTGAAAGTTTGTCTATATATGCAGCAATAAGTAATTGCAAGGCGTATATTGCCAAATCATTAACAGAAGAAGTTTTGATTGATGACTATAAATTACGCACCATCATGATCGGTGCTGCCGCCAGATACTCCGCTTTGTCACTAAAGATTCCCAAAGTACAGAACAGAGGTTGGAACTACGCGGCTGAACTGATCAAATACGTCCCATCTACATCACCTCATCTCGCAGCAACACTCAATGTCCTTATTCGCCAGTACAAGAAATACAAGAACACCAAAAACAAACGCTTATAGATTGATCTTATTTATTTATCTTCTTTTTTGCATTTAAGAATTTTATATATTTAGATTTTCTTTATATTTGCTATATTTTAATGCCTTTTGTATTTAATAATTGTGTTAGTTGTATTTTGTATATATATCAAGAATGTTAAATGTTTTAGATTTTTAAGGTCTTAAAAAGGAAATTAATTTTAAACTAAAATGTTTATTTATGTTATTCTAACACAAATTTCCTTTTTTAATTATTTTACATTATATGAGGTATTATTTTTATTCAATAAAGACCGTGCTTATGAGGAAAAAAAACATCTATTCATTCGCAGCTTTTTATTTTTTAAGAAATAAATTATAAAAAATGTTAATTGTTCTTCTTCATGGGCCTATATCCATGACGTCATTGGCGAATCCTTTTATATATTTTAATATTAATTAATTAAATCAACGATTCATACTCACGACGATTTCAATAATATCTTCTACTATAGATTAATTAAAGCAACGCTTCGTAATCAAATATAGGATGCTTTTCTAATCTGACGATAAATTGATCACCACTCTGACCATACGACGAAGAAACAGCGAGAAAACGGAGCTACAAACCAAAAAAAGAATGATATTCATTGCTGAGTTTGCAAAAACATCTAATTAATTTCATTTATTAAGTATTTTTATATGGACCTTATGCTATACATAATATTATATTGTGCATCGAGAAATAAAGTCTTTTAATAAGATTCGAATAAAATATTCATTTCTTTAAACTCCAAATACTTTATGCAAATCAATAGATATAATTTGAAAATAAAATAATATCCGATTTTTAAGTTATTTATCATATAAAGGCTACTTTAAAAATGGAAGTAATCTATAGTATTTAATTTTTTTGTAGATAAAACGTTATTTAGCTCATTTCGTTAATTAATTTCTTCCTCTTAAAATGAACATCCATCTAGAAAAGGTAAATATTTAAGCAAACTAAGCCATTCTAAAGGCATTCTACGATTCAAGGTCAATTATGGCCTTTTTTCTTCTTCTCCTTTATCATTTCATTGCGTCCTTTCATCCCTCCCCTGATCAGAAAAGCAAACTGAATATGATCCGCCCTCTGTCATGAAGATTTAATTGCGAAGCGAATTACTTTCGGAGACTCTTTGCAATCGTCAGATATTAGGCCAGTACTCTTATCGGCATCATGGCTCTCATTTGACCCTTGTTTCAAAGATATTATTATTATAGCAGTGGACAATACACACTTTTTTATAAGCTTTTAAACGTTTTACCTCCTACTCAAAGTGGGTATCAATGTATTTAGTTGGCTTCTATGTTTTTGTTATGTTTGACCGGAATTAATCTTGGAGGCTTTTATAATAAATACCCATATGATTTGTGCTTTCTAATTTACAGCTAGCAATTGACATGCAGTCGGTATTCAAAAGTTTTATCAATGTAAAATAATTATCGGCAGCACAAATGATCACTAGTAATATTGATCTACTGATTTTAAATCGGTACTTTTAGCTGTAATAGTTTTACATTTTCATGAAAATAACTATTAATAATAGTCATCGTGTCATTGTTAAATGTCTGTTAAAATTCAGGATGAAAATAATGTATCACTGAATCATTGTATCTAATCTTTAACAATCTAACCTTTCGGAGTGGCTTAATCTTGGCTATCAAATCTGGAGCTGAACTTTTATTTTTATCCTGAAATATTCGGAAGAAATAATATTACCAAAAAATATATACATGAACATTCTATTCTGAAATATTAACTCATGGAGGAGCAAGAACAATTGAATGAAAAACAATCAGATAAAAATAACAGCAAATAAGTGGAAAAAAAAAGTTCAAAACGGATGCTCAACAATAAGAAATAAAGATAATATTATAATTTGTAATCTATTTGGTAGTTTGATTTTGAGGGTGAAAATTATGCATTCATCCATATTTGTACTTTATAATAATACATAAATACAATCTAATTTCTATATTGCGAAGAAACCTGAAGAGGCCTGCTTTCAAACTATGTGCTTATAGCTTGCAAGTGATTTTTAAGGACGTCACACCGGTAAGGAGGAAGAAACACATTAGTGAGATGTTTCTTTCTACTATCGTCATCAAAAATCTATCGCTTCAGGAGGCTTTCCATACCTCACAAATAATAATAATAATAAGATGATATTCGTTTCCCTATTAATGACAACATGAAAATAACGTTCCTGGAGTTAAATATACTTTGCACAATTCTAAAAGTTTTTCCCCTCCGACTAGATTTTTTCCCTAATTGGTACGATTGAATTACATCCCTGTGAATATGCATAAATATACTAACCTTAAAATTACTCAATTAAGCCTAGGATCTTTGATAAAAGTTGAATAACCGATCTAACTAATAACTAGCGTTTTCCCGATTCGAGTATCGGCCGATCCGATCGTTTTTTTTGGCTCCCGATACAATTCCAATTTTTCTTATCATTTTTCCCGATCAGATACATTATGATTTTTTAAACGAACAACAAAAATTTCTATCGTTCGTCGTTCGTTTAAAAAAATCATACAGGAACTTGCAGGTTTGTACTTATTCAAAATTTTTCATGAATGTCTAGCCTGACGCCAAAAATAAAGAAAAGTATTTTTCATAGATCAGTAGTGTTGTACTTTTAAAATCCTTTTTGATGGGGAAAATATTTTCTAAAAAAACGTCGTCACTTTCAGAATGACGAACAACAACTTTGATGAACGACGAACGACAATTTTTGGCGAACGTCATCAAGTCTGATAAATATATATATCTAAACGTAAAAAGACAATATTCCATTTATAATTAAAAAAGATATCGGACAAAGCCGATATCTTTTTGCCGATTCCGATTTTTGAAAATGACGTGATCGGCCCCGATTGATCGGGACATCTCTACTAATAACTGGATTATGCACAAGTGACTGAATAAGAGAAGGGAAGCTTAATATCCGAGTACGCAGCTGATGAAACAAAGAAGAGACATATGGAGGTCTTATTATTACCCATTGAACAGTCAAAAAGTCCACCACAAACCCTATGGAGGTGGATAAAATAGAATATAAAAAATGCAAAAATCCAGTGGCGCAAAGGTAAAAAAATCAACATTTTCTATAGAATTAAAATATCCTGACATCATGGGCAATCATTGTAGGGGTTCCCTTCTTCCTAGTATTCTATATTTCATTGTATACCACCTTGAATGGAAGCCATTTTAACTATATTGCTGACGTCAAACAGTGATTGAATTATTCTTCTCAGCTGAGACTTCAGTTATTTGTGTGGTCTGTGGATTGAAGGATATTGACCTTTTCCTCTTGAGGGGCGAAACTGCGTCCTTTACGATGAATTATGAACACACTTTCGCACTGAGCTAACTTGAACGCCATCTTGAAGTATGTCTCTACGATGAAGGGATGACAAAGAGGACAATGCAATTAAATAGAGTTAAAACTTACATTTACTCAAGAAATAGAACTTCCTCTTGTCGAGGAAGTAAAACAAAACGAAATTGCTATTATAAGGGATTTTTTTGTAAGGAATATTTGTGTGACTTACGAGAATACTTCCTTCGCAAGCGATTGCTTCCAATGTTAGCTCCTCCCATTTTTCCAAGTACTTTCCAAGTAACTAGAAAGGCTTTCTTAAAGTATCTACTATTACCGTATACATGTACTTCATTGATCCCCCCCTTTTAAAGCTTCCTCCTACACACAAAAAAAGAAGACGAGTAAAGTTGTTGAAGAAGGAAAAAACTGAAAAGTATATTTTAACAAAAAAAATCGTTCTTTTTCTTTTTGTTAAGGAAAAGAGACGCAAAAAATTGGGTCCTGTTCTCGTGTTTTTTATATAAATGCCGAAACTTGACCTTTAACTAATCTACAATTGTATATGTTAAGAGATTGACTATAGAATTAATTTTTTAAAACTAAACCATAAACCATGGAACCGAATTATGCCTCAAAAATGTATCCTTCAGAGCTAAAAGAGACTCCAACAATTCTAAAGAAAGTATAAAAATGGTTACTTTTTCGGCTATGTCTCGAGGTAGAATGAAATAACTACATGGTTAAAGTGGTTGTGTGTTCTAGGGACTGGTCACAGATCGTGTATCTTATCCCGCCTTGGATCAATGACTCGATCTCAATTCGTACTCCGGGAGCCAACCCTCAACCAAACCAAAAAAATGTAACAAAAAACTGTGATTCCTTTATTCATCCAAATATTTCGACTACAATAATTTATTTTTTCTTAAAACACTGTGATCCTCTACTCAAGATATAAAATAAAAATTCAAATCTTTTATAAATATGTAATATTTAAACCTCAGTACTTTTATTTTTATCTATCTATTATTGCATCTATATTAGCGCAACCGCATTTTCACCACTACAAAGCGCACCTTGCACTCTTCATTTTTTCAAAAGCTAACCATACGGCTTATAATCAAGTGTGCCTTATACAATCTATCAATATTAAGTCATACTAGATCCTGCAATTACGATAAGAAGCTGCATTCTCCACTTCATGATGATCCATATTTAGAATCAAGGCTCAGAGATTTGAAATGAGAAGCATTTTCGTAGCAATATCTATATATATATAT